>JACBWW010000025.1:17944-38719 GCA_020086605.1 Lanius collurio | reverse complement strand
AATGGGATGCCAGGGCACACGCTTTGGCCTCAGTGACCTGTCTTTCAGGCTTTTCTGTGCTGATGTTCTGTTTATCTGTGGTATTTCCTTGTCAGCCCAGGCAGAGGGTGGCCTGGGAGTCACATACCAGCTTGCTGGTGCAGCTCAAGGTGCAAAGCACAGCCTGCAAGCAGGGGCTCAGCCCTTGGCACCACAAGAAGCTGTTTGTCAGTGGACTTTGTCCACAGCCCCAGCTGGTGCTTTCCTAGTGGCAGGCAGTGCGTGGGCAGGGCAGGTCTGCCTGCTCTGACCTGGTAATGCTCTTGAGCTCACTCCACATAATTGACCAGTCCTTAATAAAGAGCACTGCTGAGTGCTGGAGTTTTTAATTTTGCAGTTGGTCTGCCCTTTCCTCCCCCAAACCCACACAGAGCGAGCTTTGGCTTGGTGAGGACGTGCAGGACGGGTGGTGACCGTGGCTGACAGCTGCTGGGGTTGGGGCAGATTGTAGGTTGTCTGATGGGACCTATTGCGTGGAGAAGGACCAGGGCTCTCCCAGCTCTAATCACGCTTTGTGTCCCTGCCTACCCTCATCCTATGCCCAAATGTCTCCATGGACTGCCAGAAATGAGAGTGCCCAGCGTGTGTGGAGTGTGCTGGAGGTACAGACACCACTGATGAAAGCCTACTCCTTTCCATAGCCCCAGTGTGGGAAATGTCCCTGGGCTGGCAGGGATCTCAGCCAGCTCTTGTGCACAGTACCCACGCACTGCGCTGACGTTTCGACCAGAGAGCAATGGTTTGAAAAGCCCCTTTTGTGGTGTCTGCTCCTTGGTGGCCTGGAGGGCAGTGTCACCCCGGCGTGGGGACTGCAGTGGGACAGCTCTGCCCACAGGCTGTGGCCTCTTGGCCATCCTGCTCAAGGCTCACTTTTCCCTATGGCCTTTCCTGTCTCAGTGCACAAAGATGCTGCAAGCTCTGCTCCCTTGGCTGGGGCAGCCCCTGCGGCAAGGTCAGGCAGCCACACTCTTCCTCCAGGAGGAAATCCTTCAGCTGCCTCGTGTGGCTGGTATTTCTCGCTTTCCCGTTCCCTCCTTTCCCTGCTGGGCTTGCAGGATGCCCGCAGGCTTTGGCTTGGTAAGTTGCCAAGGAGTTAAACCCATGATTATTGTTCCTGTCTCCTTGCAGTGCTGTGGGTGCAGGCCGGCGAGCGTCCTCCTTGGGGCATGGATAGTAGTTCCTGCTAGGATTAGATTCCTCCCGGCAGGAAGTACGTCCCAAGGATCTGGTCCTGCCTGAGGATTGTTTTCCTCTTTCTTTGCAATCTTTCTTACACACAGTTGGGTCCTCTGTGTTTGCAGCATGACCCTGTGCGGCATTGGAGGAAGGCAAGTTAACTCACCCTAACTGCTATTCTATGATAGAAGTGAAGACTCTGACTCTGAAAGGTGCCACAGTTTCTCCCCACGCTGGGGATTCCAAACTAGGAAAGGAGCATCAGGAAGCACTCTGCAGACGTGTGAAGACATGACCTTCTACCCCCTTGCTGAGTGTTACCTTGGTTTTGGATGGGCATCATGGCCTTGGCCCTGCTGCCTCTGTGCAGTTTTATCCCTTTCTCAACTGGTGTGATGCTTCTTTTCCAGCCCTGAGCTGCAGTCTGGCTGGTTTGGTTAATGCATAATTTTGCTGGGGGTGATCTCTAGGTGTACAGCTGAGCAGAGAGATGGAGGATCTAGTTAGTCCTGATGGTACTTTGGCTGAGTAGCTGTTGTCCTCTTGCCTACCCTTTCAGCTTACCCCAGGGCTGTTCTCACTATCCCAGCAGCCTTTCTCCCAGCTAGGAAAATCTTTAGGCTTTAGAAGATATGTCTGAAAGCAGAGTTACATTTGCAGCACATGAATTTTCATAGTGTCGTGTGTCACAGCAAGAAAATTCCTGTGTCCTGAGCTGGGTAAATGCATAACCACAGAATGGTTTGGGTTGGAAGGCACCTTTAAAGATCATCTCATGGGCAGGGACACCTTCCACTAGACCAGATTGCTCCAAGCTCCATCCAACCTGGCCTTGGACACTTCCAGGGATGGGGCAGCCACAGCTTCTCTGGGCACCCTGTGCCTCCCCACCCTCATAAGGAAGAATTTCCTCCTAACTTCCAATCTAAATCTCCCCTCCTTTAGTTTAAAATCATCCCCCCTGTCCTTCCACTCTCTGCCCATGTAAGACATCAGCCCATGTGCTCAGCAGAAGACAAGGGCACAGCTCTTGCCTCTTGGCACCATTAACTGCTGCTGGGGCACAGGGCAGCCCTGCTCTGCCTGCACCCATCTGCTCTGCAGTGTGCCCCAGGGTTCCCTGCTGCCTATGCCATCACCTTTCCTTTTGCCATCAACCTTTCCTCCTGACCTTTTCCTCCTCCTCAGTGTCTCTGGTGAGCTCTCATCTTCAGGGCACGTCCCTCAGAGTGTAGTTTAGGCATCTGTTAGTGCTCTCTGGTTCAGGGTGATGGTTTTATAGCAGGAGTGTGGGTGGTTCTGGCTGGAGCTGCGTGGATCACCACATATCTAATGGGACTGGAAGGAAATCAGGGACACAAAGTGCACTTTTCCAAGAAATATTAAGCCTCCTGTGTGCTTCTGTGGGTGGATAAAGCCCTGCAGCCTGCCCCCAGCAGCCTCCCCGCCAACTGCTGTGCTCTCTCCCTTCCAGACTCCCTGTTTGTGTCCGAGTACTTCTCTCAGAGTGCACAGAAGCTGTCCTTCTACAGCTGGTATGGGAATGCCAAGCTCTTCCACTTCCACGTGCCAGAAGACACAGTGCTGCTACGTTGGCTCCTGCAGGCATCCCGGGGGAAAGGCCCTGAGTGCACCAGCATGGAGATCACTGTGTATGTATGTCCCTGTGCCAGGGCTTGTCCTTGTGGGCTTCTTGTCCCCTTGTCCCAGTCACTTGTGGCTAGGGCTGGTTGGTGGTGGAGGCTGGGCCCTTCAGCTGTGGAAGCTGTAATTTCTTCATGTAGTAGCACTGATTCTGTGTTTAAACCTGTAGGAGTGTTTTATGTTCATGTTACCAGTGGATCTGGGGCTGCCTGTCAGGTGTGGTGTCCAAGAGACCCCTTAGGACACTGGAGAGAGCTTCACAGTGAGGCAGACGTGCTGCTCAGAGGTGCTGCTGGCCTGGCAGAGCCTGCACATAGTCCTGCCACATCCTTTGGCACCACAAGGGACTTGAGCAGACCCAAACTGGTGGGAGATGGGCAAACTGCCCAGTACAGAAGAACTGAGGAGATTTGGGCCACTTTGTGAGGGGTGTGGCTGAGTGTGGAGAAGAGGTAGGAGAGGAATGTGGTGTCCTGTGGATACAAGAGCATGAGAAGACTGCAAACTCAATGTCAGGGAAAGAAGTGCTGCTTGAAGCAGGACTTGACTTGTTGAAGGATTTGAGGTCAAAAACTTGACCAGTTTTGAGCTGTATCTTTGGAGGACACCAAGATTCCTCAGCAAGTTGTGCCCATGGAGTCACATGGGTCTCTAGCACCTGTTCCACAGAGATCTGGGAGTGACTGAAGCTGCTCAGCTTGTGCTTCCCTGGTCTGTCCTGGGCAGAGACTGGCACTTTTAGTTGTTCCTGAGCAGCCTGGCACAGATGATTTTCCTGCTTTCTGCTTCCCAGAAAACTTTCCGGTAGTTTGGGAGCATGAAGCACAAGGCAGCAGCTAAACAATAATCCAAGAAGTGATGGCTAATCCAGATAAGCTCCAAGGGGTAATAACATATCACCTGTCATGTTTTCTTGCTGGACCTGTTGCAGGGCAGTCCAAAAGCAATCAAATTAAATGCCAAATTGACTGAATAAATATCTCCCATGTTCCTTCACTCTGTGTGTTTCTTCTGCTTCAAATGCTGGGCTTATCTGGAAAGCAGAAGTGCTGCTGTACATAATACAGGCTTTCTTTGGAAAGTGTCTCTTCAGTCTGTCTGCCTGCCTTTTTTAAAAGAAGAAAGAGGAAGATGCAGATCTTAGCTAGAAAATAAAAGGTCTCTGTGGACAATTTTCCCTATATGGGGAATTTGCTGATGGTTATAAAGCAGTATTCTGTGGGTGGGGCTTAGCCTTTGTAAGTGTTGGAAATTTGCTTCCAGGCTTGATGGAACCATGTAAATCTTAATAAGCTGCCAAGTGAAACCAATCTCTAAATAAATCCCAGATAAGCTGAGAGCAGTCAGTCCTCACCAGATGAAAGTGATGACTCCACTTGAGAACGTGGGGTTTTCCAGCCTGCTCCCTTTCCAATCCCAGGCCAGCCGGGGTGTCCCCTAGTTAGTTTGCATCCCAGGTTATCTTGCCAGTGTCTGTACATGCCTGGCTTTACTCTGACCGTGGTTTCTCTCTCAGGCACTTTCGGCACGGGGCCCCTCCCGTCATTAACCCGCTGGGCACTCGCTTTCCTGCCAACGCCACCGTCCGTCCCTCCTACAACATCAGCATCACCCTCAGCAGTGCTGTGCAAAACACCACCTTTGTGAACGTCACCACCCCCGCTGCTGGCGACTGGTTCATTGCTGCCCACCTGCCCGAGGCTGCGGGCAGGATTGAGGTGAAGGTGAGGGTCCTGCCCTGAGCTCTGCCCCAGGTGTCTCATCACAACCATGGCTGACCCCTGTGCTCTCCCCTCCTGCAGGGTTTCTCCACTCCATGCCCCTATATGTTCCAGGCAGATATGTTTGTGCTCAGACTCACTGATATGCCTGTCCTGGAGCCTGGTGTCCCCATGCCACACACCGTTGTCTCGCCTGCTAAGCCACTGCATGTCAAGTGAGTGGGAGCAGCGGGTGGGCAACTGAGGGCCTGGCGGGGTGGGACTGCCCACATGAGCTGCTTAGGGGAAAGCCAGTGTTGTTCCCACAGGGGGCTGAAGCTGGGGGGTCCCTGAGCCTGTTGCTGAGCTCCCTGCAGCAGGGGTAGGGTCTGCACGGGGAGCACACGAGCACCCTTCGACTCTTCCCAGGTGGTCGTAGATTCTGCCACAGAATTTTAGCTCTTCCAGATGTTTGCCTTGGGAAGGATTTTCACAGCACCAACCAGGGCAGTCTAGTTCTCATCACAAAGCCCTGGGGACCTGGCTTGTGTTGAGAGTAGAAGCTCTGCAAACTGCTGCCCCCTCCTCCCACAGGGTCTTTGTTCCAAAGCACGCTTCAGGGATGCGGTTCCAGCTGAGCAGCTGCGTCACCAGCGAGCAGAGAACCTGCAATGTGAGGGTGCTGCTGGGCTCCATCACCCTGCCCCAGTCCTTCCAGAGGAGCCTCACCTGCACCGGGAGCATCAACTGCAGCCTGGCCCTGGATTCGCCCCCCTGGGAGAAGTGGCTGCAGATCATGGTGGAGAGTCTCGGCACCACCAATGCCAGCGTGTTCCTGGAGATGCTGGCTTCTTTCACAGGTGAGATTCCATGTTCTTTAGCTGTGAGGGAAGGACCAGAGGGAACTCTGTCTCCCTTGGGTCTTTGGGTGCCTGGCTGTGGTGGCCTATGCTCCCCAGCATGCTGGTTGCCTTTTTGGAGGCCTTAGTTTTTGCTTTGGGGTCAAAATTCAAAGGTCCGGTGTTCACCCCAAAGAGGCTTTTGCTAGAGCTGCCTGTTTTGGAAACACCTGAAAAGTTCCATGTTATTTTTTCTAAAGTTTTTTGAGAAGCAATGGCTGGCTTAAAATCTGCTGTGGAAAATAGTTTTGAGTGGTAGACCAGACTACGGCTGTGTTGACGACTTATTGGCCAAGAGGAGGCTACAGACAGGAAACCACCTCACAGAGGTTAACTTGGGGAAATGTTTGGGGCTTTTGTAAGGGAATATTACCATTTCCAGTGACACCTTGTGGCTTAGGTGGTCACAAGGTCCCTGTGGCTGTGATAGGCACCTTTGCACCTATTCCATGACCATAATCCCTGTTTGACTGCTGGAAGCTCACCAACTAGGTACGTTTTTAAAGTTCTCTTCTGCTGGGGGTTCTGCTACCTCCTCTTCAAAGCAGAGCCTTATCCTGTGCTCTGGAAGACTTGGCATCAGCAGCAGAGATGTTAGATGGTAGTGCTGGAGTCTCTGGGAGCAGTGGACAGCTCCAGCAGTGAAACTCCAAGTGTCCCATTCGGCTCCATCTGCCACAGTGTGATGTGCCCACAGCTCCACTGGGTTGGCTTCTCCCTCCTGCTCAGCTTTGTTTGCTCACATATGGGAATCTGGGAGAGACTTTTGTGCAGCCTGTGGCTGTGGGACAGCTGAGTGCTGAGCTCTGCTGCTGGTGAGTGAGCACTCCCTGGGCACCTTGATGGTGCTGTGTTATCCCTTCTTCTGTTCCCCCTTCCCTGCAGCTCCAGGGTGCTTCCACCCACTCTACCACTGCCTGGCTGCCTTCAGTATCCCAAATTGTGGGTGGTTCCCTGCAAAGATAGTGCCTCAGGGACAGTTCATGCAGGGCATGAACCATCTGAAAGCCCCCCAGTTTGTTGAGTCCTCTGGAGTGCTGGAGCTGCTGGGCCCTGCCTGGGCGAGATGCTAGACCTGGCTGTGCTGATTCCTCTCCTTTTTTGCTCTAGTTTGCAGACCAGGAAGCACCAGTTCCTTCCTTAACTTCATCAGCCTAAACCAGAGCCAGGCTGGTGCCAGACCAGGAGCAGCAGGCAGCTCAGCTCCAGCTGCTGGAGAGACTCCACGCAACACGTCCAGCCAGCGGAGCTCCTGCCTGCAGAGCCAGCCCGTGGTGAGGGAGGACCTGGACGTGGTGTCCGTGCGCTACCGGCTCCTGAACGGTCCCAGTGTGCCCGTGAACTCCCTCTCCCCCAGCCTCCTCCTGCTCAACCTCAACACGGGCATGGACAGCGGGGGATCCCTCGTGGTCAATCTGCTGCTTAACAAGGTGTGCAGGCTGATGGCTGGGGTTGTGTGCCCTTGGCAGGGCTGTGTCCCTGCTCCTGGGCTGGGTGTGATGGCTGGGGTTGTGTGCCCTTGGCAGGGCTGTGTCCCTGCTCCTGGGCTGGGTGTGATGGCCGGGGTTGTGTGCCCTTGGCAGGGCTGTGTCCCTGCTCCTGGGCTGTGTGTGATGGCTGGGGTTGTGTGCCCTTGGCAGGGCTGTGTCCCTGCTCCTGGGCTGTGTGTGATGGCCGGGGTTGTGTGCCCTTGGCAGGGCTGTGTCCCTGCTCCTGGGCTGTGTGCTCCAGAGGCTGTAGGTACCAGCGGGACTATTTCTCTTTTTGTTGTTACAAAACACTCTGAGCCTGTTTTAGCTGCTTCCAGCGTGTCCCACCTGCCAGCTCCAATTCAAATGCCACAGCTTGTGGCATGTGGCGGCAGTGACGCAGAGACAAAATGGAAAGCAGCTGCAATGCCATCTTCTCCATGGGAGCCTGGCACCTTGCCACCAGGAGAGGAGGCTGAGCAGGGGAACCCAGGGATGTTCCTGTCCAAGTCACTGATTGCCAGGCTCCTTCAGTGATACCACCCCTCCCCATCACCAAAATCAGGCCCCTGAAATTCCATGGAAGTTTTTGAGGGCTGGAGCAGGGCTCAGCCCTGATGCCCTGTGGACTCTGACTTGTGCCACTCTGTGCTGGTGCTGAAATGACGTGTGAGTATCCCAGCTCTGGGGCAGTTCCCCAGGGAGGGTGTCTTGCCTCTTAGTCATGACACAAGACAGTGGCAACACAAGGTGAAGTGAAGCAGAAACCTTCTGAATTGATGAGTGACTTGACCTGCAGGATTTATTGTCCCATGGGCACTGTGGGAGAGGAATGGTGCAGGGGGATGGCATCGGGGCACTCTAACGTGGGACACTGCTCTGTTTGCACAGACATCTGTGAGCCTGGCCAATGCCACTGTGGTAGCCTGTGTGAGTGCTGCTTCACCAGTGCTGTCCCTCAACGCCACACGGAACTGCAGCACAGGTAGGAGAGATGCTGGCACTGCCACCAGCTCAGCTAGGTCATCTCAGGGCTCTGCTTTTAGACCTGGAGAGCTGTTAACCAACTCAGGACTTCATGGAATGTCCCAGAGAAACTGGTTTTGGCATAAACTCTCATGAGGTCTTTGTGCTGGCACATTCCCAGGGCGCTGGGGTGAAGGTGGTGGTCTGGCACCACCTTTGGTGATCTTCCACCAAAGGAAGGGCAAGGGCTCTTCCAGCCTTGTTGGCAGGAAGTTTGGGGATGGTGAAGATACTGCTGCTGTGCAAAGCACTGGAAGACCAGCCAAGACAACAGGCTGTTCCAGGTGCTCTGTGCTGCTCAGACATGCACCAGGAACTGAGATGAAACAAAAAACTGAGATCTCAAGAAAAAGTCTTGAGAGCAGGGGTCCTCTCATGCGCCTGGTGCCTCCTGAGCACGAGGGCAAGGAGCCACAGGAGGCAGCTGATTCCTGCGTGGCCAGTATCAGCCTGGGGTTGCTGTGGGCCCTTCTCCTCAAGCCCTGGCACATCACAGCACCCTCTTTTCTTTCAGCTTTTTCCCAGGGCTACCCTCTGAGTGTGAGCACGTCCTCTGGGGAAGCGATGCTGATTGTCCTGTACCCACAGACTGATGACTGGTTCCTGTCCCTGCAGCTCCTCTGCCCCAGAGGACAGGGGTGAGTCTGGATGTCATCCTGCTACATCCCACTGCCCTTGGCTTGCATGAGCAAACCTGACCCCCTGTCCTCATGTCCGGGCTGTGGGCTCCTCTCACCTGGTGGCAGCTGGACTGGGGCTGCAGAGGGACAAGGAGGTGGGGGGCCCTGCTGATGTGCTCCCTTGTAAGCACCCAAGCTTGTTTGATGCTGAGCTGGCACATCTCATGTAGAGTGCAGATGGCAGAGCCTGCCTAGGTGAGCTTCCCCTTCCCCAGGTGGATTTGGAGGTGATAAATTGGGAAATAATTGCTGCTGTCACCCTTCTGGGAGGTCTCTGAGATGCAGGCAGCTGTGCCCGAATTCCTGCAGTTTACCTTCCTGCTGGTTTCTTGTGTAAGGAGCCAAGTGCATGATGCAAAACAGCACTGGTGACACTGGTCCTGAGGACAGTCATGGGCACTGGGGTCTGCCATGGGGGTCTGAGGGGTGCTGGAACCCACCTGGATATCAGTCTGGCAGCCCAAGGGAGCAGACTGTGCTCCTGGCTCTTGGGAGGGATGGAGCAAATCCCCAAACACCAGGGAGCTTGCAGGCAGGAGCATGGCCTGGCCATCGGGAGCAGGGCACAGGGCTGCCCCAAGGACTGTGGCACCAAGGGGGCCTGCTGTGCTTGCAGGGACTGTACCAGTGCAGAGGCCAAGGTGACGGTGTTGGCGTACCTCACGCCCTGCTTCAACGACTGCGGGCCCTACGGGCAGTGCAGCCTCCTGCGCAGGCACGGCTACCTCTATGCTGGCTGCAGCTGCAAGGCTGGTGAGTGCCTTCTCCTGGGGAGCTTTGCCATCCTCCCTGAGGGGACAACACAATTTAGGGTGGTGGTGTTTGGGTGGGGGAGCCTGGGGTATGTCATGGCTGGCAGTGTCACAGTGCCTGGGGAAGCAAAGTTCTGGGAAGCACAGGGCAGCCCAAGAGTGATGGGGAATTGGGATGAGGACAGCCTGGAGTCTCCCAGAGCTTGGAGAAGTGCTTCTGAGCATCCCCAGAGAGATCAGGGTGCCTGAAAATGCCTGTGAGAGCCTGTGCCTGTCAGGGAGGTTTGCTGTGTAGGTTCCTGGTACAGTATGGGATGAGGCCGGGCTGCAGTCCCCGTGTGTCTCCTGCCAAGAGCCTTAGACTCAGAGGTGCCCCTGGAGGAGGAATATCTGTGTCAGCTCCTAATTATCTTAATGGCCTGGGAAGTCTGTGGTGTAGGGTAGATGAACTCTGCTGTGCCTGGGTGGGTCTGTGTCCCTGTTCTCAGCAGAAGGACAAGGCAAAACGTGGTTCCCTGCTGCTCTGAGCCTGAGCCAGGACCTCCCTGCTGCAGTGCTGATGGTGGGTGAGGAGCGAGATGGGGAGCAGCATCCCAATTTCCCTGAGGGCTGCCAGGTTCTGGGAAGCACAGAGCACCTTAAGGGAACTGGGGAATCAGGATGAGGACAGCTTTCCGCTGAATCACTCCAAGCAAAATGCCCCATCTGCATATTTGTGACCCAGAAATAAACCAGAGAGGAGCTTCCCTGGGCTCTGCCTGGCAGGGAGCCAGCACATGAGGCAGAGCTGCTGCTGTGGGTTCCAGGGACTCTGGAATGGGATGGATGCTACTGCTAACTCTGCTCCTTGACCATGGAGTGCCTGCACACACCCTGGCTGCCCTGTGGCTGACCTCCTTTTTTCAAAAAGGCATGGCCATCCTAATCTTTATTTTAAATAATTTTAGAAAAGGTAAGGCAGATTTGTGTTTGTAGAGATTGCCTCAGTTCAGTCCTTGGTATCCAGTCAGAGGCTGAGAGTTGTGTTTTGTGCCAGGCACTGTCCTTTAGGAAATGTTCACTCCCACTCTCCTGTACAGCCCTGGATGTCACCACAGGCTGAGGCAGTGGGTTTGTTCAGCCTGTGGAAGAGAAGCTGGAGTGGAACCAGTCACACTTTCTGCTGCCCATGGAGGTTACAGGGACCCTGGACCCAACTACACAGGGTGAGCACAGGGAAAGGGCAAGAGGCTACAGACATTGGCTGCAGCAAGGAAATTCCCACCAGAATTGAAGAAGACATATATTTTCCCCTTTCAAAGCTGTTCATTTTTGCACACTTTCCAGGTTTCCATCCTTGGATATCTTCAAAAGTCAGTTGGGGAAAGTCCAGAGCCACCTGACCTGGCTTTGGGTCTGCCCTGCTGTGACAGCTGGTAGGAGAGTAGCCCAGTGGCTTCCTCAGTGCTGAGGATTGTTCTCCACTTGATTCCTGGGATCTGTAGGGATCTTGCATCCAACTTACACCATCATGTGAAGTATCTGAATCTTGAGTGCTTGATGTTCCAGCAGCAAGTAGCATGTGTGTGGAGTTACTGTGGGGATGGGAAGTACCAGTCTGGATGTAGGATGGCCTCTGCTACATGGAAACAACCTGGGGGAATGTCCTCAGGGCAGCCACGGGGCTCTGCTGGGGTTCTGCAGCTTCCCACAGCAGAGCATGTGACAAGGAATGAGACCACCCTGAGAGCAGGAGTGTGACAGGCTGATGGAGAGAAGGCATGGGGACAGTCTGGCTGCAGGATTGCTCCTTCTCAGCAATTCCAGGCTCCTGCTGGCTACTGTGGGAGGACAAGGCAAGGCCTGTGAGATCCACAGAAGGCTCTCTGTCCACAGGTTGGGGTGGCTGGAGCTGCACAGATGACACCAAGGCCCAGACCGTGGGCACACAGAACTTGGCCACGCTCCTGCTCACCCTGAGCAACCTCATGTTCCTGCCTGCCATTGCAGTCGCTGTCTATCGCTACTACCTGGTGGAGGCCTCTGTCTACACCTACACCATGTTCTTCTCCACGGTAGGGACTGCCTTGTGTCCCCTGGCACCTCCCCCTGAGCTCTGGGAATGCTGCACCAGACTGAAGCCCTTGATGGAGCAGCCCATCCAGGAGCTCCACAAGGAGCTTCTGGGATCATTGGAGCAGCACCTCTATGGACACATTGTAGAATCCAAGAATGCTGAAGGGTTGGAATGGACCTTAAAAATTACCTAATTCCATGGACAGGGACATCTCCCACTAGAACTGGTTGCTCAAGGTCTTATCCAGCCTGGCTTTGAATATTTCCAGGGCTGGGGCATTGACAACCTCTCTGGGGAACCTCTTTCGGTGTCTCACCATGCTCACAGAAAAAAATCCTTCCTAATATCTAACATAAATTTCAATTTGTACCCATTGGTCCTTGTCCCATCACTCCAGTTCCTGAGAAGTGTCCTTCTCCAGCTTCCCTGCAGCCCCCTTCAGATGCTGGAAGGTGCTATGAGTTCTCCATGCAACCTTCTCCAGGCTGAACAGCCCCAGCTTTCTTTCACAGGAGAGGTGCTTCAGTCCCCCTATGCCCTTCATGTCCCTGCTCTGGACTTGCTCCTATGCCCTGCCCTTTCAGAACTGCAGGGACAGGGCAGGGTGACTGCTCTCACCTGCCTTCCATAATGCCACTGTGGTTTGGTGGAGCTTCCTGGAGCCACTGCAGAAGAGACCCTGCCTGTGGGCTGAGCCTTCTCCTGCCTCCCCTTCCCAGTGAGCCATGTGGTGTTGCTGGGTTCGTGCTGACCTTTGCTTTTGTCCCTGGCCACAGTTCTACCACGCGTGTGACCAGCCGGGCGTGGCTGTGATGTGCATCATGGACTACGACACCCTGCAGTACTGCGACTTCCTGGGCTCTGTGGTGTCCATCTGGGTCACCATCCTGTGCATGGCCCGTGTGAAGAAGATCCTGAAATACGTGAGTGTCAGGTGATCCCACACAGCCTGGCCAGACCCGAGCCAGCCAAGCCACGAGTGGCCACGCTGAGCCCTCACACCGCTGTTTTAATGACACAGCTGGGTGACAGAGCCTGTTTGTCACCCAATGCCACCCTGGGTTGTTTTGTCCCAGGAGTTTGGCTCATAAACCTGTGCTTGTAGGGGCTGGGCCTGAAGATTTCCCCTGAGATTTGGGGTAAAGGTTTGTGGGTTCTGTGGTTTCTCCTTGAACGTGTTTTTCCTGACTCTTGCATGGATGCAGAGCTGGGTAGCGAGAAGAAGATGTCCTCCTTGCCTCTGGCATGTCTGGCTGTACTCTCTCAACAGATGAGCTCCTGACAGCAGTGGTGTTGTCTCTTTTCCAGGTCCTTTTTGTCTTGGGGACCTTGTTAATTGCCATGTCCCTGCAGCTGGACCGCAGAGGGGTGTGGAACATGATGGGTCCCTGCCTCTTTGCCCTTGTCATCATGGTTACAGCATGGGTAAGTGAGGGCAGCCAGGCAGGACCTGCTGCCCTTTGCTCCCCAAAGGGAATGGTGGTGGTACAGCAGACCCAAGGCTCCAGCCCATCCACAGGCGTGGCTTGGTTACCCTGAAACATCCAGGTGGAGGGGGCAGAGCAAGGGATTCACCTTCCAGCCCTGCAGTAGCTGAGGAATCCCCTGGTTCCAGGTCTCAGACCTGGAGCTGCAGTGCTGTCCCAAAACATGGGCTGTGGCTTGGTGCTGGGCTCTGGTGCCACAGCTGGTGGGGAGCTTTTGCACAGCAGAGATGGGCCCAAGCAGCAGGGGGGATGAATTCCTCAGGGACAGCAAGCAGGAGGGTTGGCAGATGCTCTGAGGTCCTTTTCCCCCCTGCCTAAGCCTCTGCTTGGCTGCTCAACCCTCGTGTGCTCTGACCCCACCCAGGTTCACCACGGAGCGAAGCGCAGGCACTGCTACCCCTCCTCGTGGAAGCGCTGGGTTTTCTACCTCCTTCCAGGGATCACCTTGGCTTTCATTGCCATCTCAGTGTACGCTTTCATGGAAACCAATGAGAACTATTACTACACCCACAGCATCTGGCACGTGCTGGTGGCGTGCAGTGTCGCTTTCTTGCTCCCTCCTCGAGACAAGCATAAGAAGCCCTGGGCCTGGTCCCAGAAGCTCACATGTCGCTATCAGATCTGCCAGAACGACCGTGAGGAGCTCTATGCTGTGACTTGAGCTGTCCTGGTCACAGGGGTGGAGGGATGGGGAAGCTGCTCTTGGCCGGGGCTGCCCCTCACACGTCAGATGTGCTTGTTCCCTGGACAGGAGGGCACAGCGTGTACTGGGTTTAAAGATGAAGATGGTTTTGGATGGTCTTGTGGAGGCAAGTTTGAGGCCACCTCTGCTTTTCTGCTGGGGTGGGGCAGGCTCTTCATGGTTCCAGATCAAGGAATAGCCTGTCTATCACCTCCCCACAGCCCTGGGGGAAATCGCCAACCCTTCTTCCCCCGCTGCTGCATCCATGAGGCTTGGGCTTAGCCCACACTGAGCTGGAGCCAAGGCTTTGGCTGCTGGGCTCTTCTCTGCACCCCATCCTGGTAGAGGATATGGGACAGGGACTTCCCCTACCATCCTGCAGTCAGCACTTGAACCCAAGAGAAGAACATGTTTCTTCTGTTCTGGGGAGCAAATGCTGCTCTTGGTGCTGATGGGAAGGGAGGGAGCTGATCCCAACACATGCTGGGCCCTTGGCTGCCATCTCCTTGGTGGTCTGGAGCCTCTCTCCCTTTGAAACAGGTGCTGCTGCTCTTACCTGGTCCTGGTTCTGTGGAGGAAGAATGAGGCTGGGACTTGGGCCCTGGATTCAGGATCAGACCCGGCAGGAATGTGAAAAACCCCATGTTGGGACATGCAGGAGGCAGCAGCAGCATCTCAGCCAGAGCTGTGAAACCCACAGCAGTGCAGGGTTTAGTCTGAGTTTAACTTCAGCTCTGGAAGGAGCCAGGCTGATGGTGTTCAGGGATTCACCGTTTTCCTCCTTTTTTGGGGTTGGCACAGGCAGGGCTCTGTCTGGGGCAGCACAGATGCATCAGGGTGGTGCCTGGGCTGTGCTGTGCCTCGGAGCCTGGATGTGCTGCAGGGTCCTGAGGCCACAGCAGTGTCCCAGCCCAGCCAGGAGCATCACCGGGGGCTCCCCAGGTGGCCACGGTCTCCTTTGCAGCGTGTCATTCCTTAGCCTTACTCTAGGGCACGCAGAAAGCAAGGGCAGAACTTGGCAACCAGGGAAGTTGTCTTTGCCCATCCTTCTACAAATAAGGGCTCACCTACATCGTTCCAGCTGTGCCAGCCTGGAGTGTGCTGCTGGGAGCCCCTGCTCATGTGGTTTTGGGGAGGAAAGAGCTTTTAATGAAGGATTTGCCTCCTTGGGGTTCTTCCTTTGCTTAGAAGAGCACCCAGCTCAGCTCTGCACTTTATCCCTCTGCCTCCCCTTCCTCTGCAAAGTCTCCCTTTTTAAGCAGGCACAAATGAAGGACACTTGTCCACACCCAGCAGTGTCATCCCCTCCCCTACCCGTGTCCCCTGCGTTTCTTTGTGCTGCTGCCATCCAGGGCAGCACTGCAGGAAGGGGGACATGGGGCCATCAGGGCTTCCTCCAACTTTTACCACTTTCAGGCACTTTTTCTTTCCCCTGCCTCAGTTTGCACAGTGGTGCTGAGGCCCCAGCACCATGGCAGGCGACCACTGCTCCTTCACAGCTGTGCCGTCCATGCTGGGCCACAGGTGGGGCCCAGGTGCCACCAGACTGGTCTGGGTGCTGCCAGCATGACCCAGGTGCTGCTAGTGGGACCTGGGTGCCACCAGTGTGACCTGAGTGCTGCCAGTGTGACCTGGGTGCCACTGGTGTAACCTGGGTACTGCCAAGGTGACCTGAGTGCTTCCAGAGTGACTCAGGTGCCATTGGTGTGTCTTGGGTGCTGCCAGTGTGGCCCAGGTGCCCCCAGTGTGACCTGGGTGCCACCAGTGGGACTTAACTGCCACCAGTGTGACCCAGGTGCAACCAGTGTGGCCCAGGTGCCCCCAGTGTGATCTGCGTGCCACCAGTGTGACCTGGGTGCCACCAGTGGGACTTAACTGCCACCAGTGTGACCCAGGTGCAACCAGGGTGGCCCAGGTGCTGCCAGTGTGACCCTGGTGCCACAGTGTGACCTGGGTGCTGCCAATGTGACCTGGGTGCTACCAGTGTGACCTGATGCCACTGATATGGCCAGGTATCGCTGGTTATCATAGAAAGCAATAATTCCTCATCGGGCCTTTCCCTTCAGGGATTTCCATGCTTGAAGCAGAAGAAGCTTTGGGGCAAGAAATCCCACGGACATGATTGTTTATGTTGTGTTTGATCATTAATTTTTGCTTTGCCCCTTCCCTGCTGACCAGGCTTTGGTGCCTGTAGGAGGAAGGGTTAATTATTTTGGGTAAAATCTGAGCAAATTCCTGTGTCTGGGGAAAAAAAAAAAGGTTATTTTTTTCTTTGCTGTTAATACCTGTGATTATTTTATATGGTAAATTTTAAAGCTTACGATTTTATAATTTAATAAAGGTGACGGTATTTGCGGGCAGACGCCTGGTGGCTTCAGTCACACAATCACAGGGCTTGAAGGGGCCTCTAGAGATTGTCCCATCCACCCCTCTTGCCCAGGCAGGGCCCTCTGGAGCAGGTGACACAGGAATGTGTCCAGGTGGGGTTTGGAATGTCCCCAGAGAAGGAGATCCCACGCCTTCCCCGGGCAGCTGTTCCCTGCTCTGCCACCTTCCATGGGAAGAAGTTCTTCCACACAGAATGACAGAATATCCTTATCCACAGGGAGCATCCAGTCCAGCTCCTGGCCCTGCACAGACACCCCAACAACCCCACCCTGTGCCTGAGCATTGTCCAAAGGCTCCTGGAGCTCTGGTAGCCTTGGGACCGTGCCCATTCCCAAACCTTTCAGTGCCCAGCACCCTCTAGGGAAGAACCTTTCCCTGCTCTGCAGCCTGACCCTGCCCTGGCACAGCTCCAGCCGTTCCCCTGAGTCCACTGAGGTGGAACTCCTCGCGTTTAGTCCACGCCCATCCCTGCTCCTGTCTCTGGGCACCGCCGGGAAGAGCCGGGACCACCCTCTAACCCCCTCCGCGGGCGAAACGCGGGCGGGGCGCGACC
The DNA here is from genome assembly GCA_020086605.1 of Lanius collurio. Lineage (NCBI taxonomy): Eukaryota > Metazoa > Chordata > Aves > Passeriformes > Laniidae > Lanius > Lanius collurio. The sequence goes on along the minus strand of JACBWW010000025.1, from coordinate 22,168 downwards.
CTTCCCGGCCGCCGTCGTGCTCAGTCCGCGTCAGCCAATGAGCGGCGGCCGTGGCCCCGTTTGCGGCGGGGCGGAAGCGGAAGCGGCGGTGGCCGGGGCGGGGCAGGGGCCGCAGCGATGCCGCTGCACCGGTTCCCGCCACGGCTCTGGGCCGCCTTGCGGATGCGGGAGGGCATCTGCGCCCGGCTGCCGCAGCACTACCTGGCCTCGCTTCAGGACGACACGCCGCCCACCCCCGTGCATTGGCAGCCGCACGGCCAGCGCTACCGGCGGAACCCGCGCACCGGCGAGCGCGAGCGCGTGCAGGACGTGCCGGTGCCCGTGTACTTCCCGCCGGCCGCCAACGAGGGGCTCTGGGGCGGCGAGGGATGGGTCCGCGGCTTCCGCTACGCGCGCAACGACAAGGTGAGCGCTGCGCCCTTCCCGGCCCGGCGCCGCCGGGGGCTGCTGGCAGCGGCCGCCGCCTCCCCCCGGGGCAGCCCCTGACGGCCGCGCCGTGCCCAGCTCTCCACCAGGCTGCCCAAGACGTGGAAGCCGCAGCTCTTCGAGCGGCAGTTCTACAGCGAGATCCTGGACGCCACGCTGACCATCACCGTCACCATGCGCACGCTCGACCTCATCGACGCGGCCTTCGGCTTCGACTTCTACATCCTCAAGGTACGGCCCGCGCCCGGTGGGGCTCCCGGCCAGGCAGGGCCGTGCCCACGCTGCCCTCACCCATGGCTGGCACGCAGGGCGTCCTGGAATCCAGGCACGGAAAGTCCCAAATTGGCATAGACCCATAAGGATCATCCAGTCCAGCTGCTGGCCCTGCACAGACACCCCAACAACCCCACCCTGTGCCTGAGCATTGTCCAAAGGCTCCTGGAGCTCTGGCAGCCTCGGGGCCGTGCCCATTCCCAAACCTTTCAGTGCCCAGCACCCTCTAGGGAAGAACCTTTCCCTGCTCTCCAGCCTGACCCTGCCCTGGCCCAGCTCCAGCCGTTCCCTGGGTCCTGTCCCTGGCACAGGGAGCAGAGATCAGAACTGCCCCTCGGGAGGAGCTGCAGCCCCCACTGAGCTCTGCTCTCAGTCTGCTCTTCTCTAGGCTGAACAACTGCTGCAGTTAATGTTTTGGCACAGGTCTAGTGCTCCCAACCTTTAATACCTTCTTGACTGGAGCCCTTGATAGTAAAACTCAGACATGTAATCAGATTGTCTCCAGAACAAATCCGACAGATCTTTCCCCTTTCACAGCCTCTGGGAGCCTCTGCTGTGTGTGGATAAACTGCCAGTGCTGTCAGTGTGCTGGGAGACTCCTATGATCCCTGGCAGTTGGTCCCTTGGTGTAGCTTAACTCGAGGCTCCCTTTCTCCAGACTCCCAAAGTTGACATGTGCTCCAAGCTCGGGATGGATTTGAAGCGGACGATGCTGCTGCGCCTGGCCCGGCGGGATCCTGAGCTGCATCCCAATGATCCAGCCAGGAGAGAGGCCATCTATGACAAGTACAAGGTGGGTTCCTGGCCTGCAGTCCCTGTCCTGGTGTTTGCTCCTTGCACCTGTCACTGGTGTTGCTGCTCCTGTGCTGGGGGATGAGGGTATGGGCAGAGGAAATATAGACATCATCAGGGGTTTTTTTTTGTCTCTCTGTGGGCTGCTAATTTTTGTACTCATCATTTAGGGACACAAGAAGCAGTATTTTTGCTGTGATTGAGGTCAGTGAGAGGCTGCAATAAAAAACAGTAAGAATTTGTGCTACTTCTGGAGGGAGGAGCCCAGAGTGCCCATGTGCTGTTCAGTTTTGGGCAGCTGGTGGTGGGTACCAGCATGGAAACACCACCAGCACCCACAGTCCGAGGAGTTGTGCTGAGAAACAGCCCCACAACTACATAAAAGAACTGCAAGAGCAGACACAGCTGATCAGAGAACAGGACCCCTGCTAAGAAGAAAGGAGAGAAGGGAAGTAGACCTTGGTTGTTAGAAATGAGGGAACAGTGCTTTAAGATTTGTCTGTAGTAATGTTCCTGCTGGATCACATTTGTGTCCTGGGCATAGAGAGGATTTGCTTCTTGGTCACCTGCAAAGACTGTGCATCTTTCTTCTCTTATCACAGGAATTTGTGATCCCAGAAGAAGAAGCTGAATGGGTTGGGTTGAGTTTGGAAGAAGCCATAGAAAAACAGAGGCTCCTGGAGAAAAAGGTGAGTTCCTGAGGCAGTGCTCAGCACTGAGGTGTTGTGGCTGCATCAGGCTGCACATCCAGCTTCTTTAAGGGATGTGTTCACCCACGTGCTCCAGTACAGCTCTGTTGGCAGGCAGTGATAGGGGGGAGGGAAAGGAAAAGGAAGGAAGGAAAGGGATCTTTGGGGGCTCCTGATGATTCTCATCTGCTCTCAGAACTAGGGAAGCTGCTGAATGTCCCACATAGGTGTCTGCCCTCTCTGAGGGAGGGTTACATAGCTGAGCAGCAGCTGTGGCACAACAGGTTGCTTTGTTCAGCCTCTCAATAAAACCCAGTCACATCTTCCTCTGCCAGCAGTCCCTGGGCTCCCCATTGCACCTCCCCTTGCTGCTGCTCATGTTCACTCCCCTTTTAAGTGGTTTATCCTCTGCTTTGTTGCAGGACCCTGTCCCACTCTTCAAGGTGTATGCTGAAGAGCTTGTCAGCCAGCTGAAAGAACAGCAACAGGCAGTGCAGAAGCAGTAGAGGAGAGAAACCTTGGGAGCAAAAGCCCTGCTGCAGATAAAGCAGTGGGGTTCAGGGGCTCTGCTGCCTGAACTACGCTGGTGGGGAAGAGGCCACGTGAAAACCACGTTCCTGAAGTGTCTTGACAGCCTAAATTCAGTGAGGACCTGTTCCTGTGGGCTGAGGAAAGAGTTTCTGTGCTGTGGCTCTGAGAGTTCTTCTCAGACTGACTCAGTGTGGATCTTCTGCCTGTACGAGCAGTTGGCTGCTGTCGAGAGCCCACTTGTGATACAAAATACATATTTTGGTATCATAGCAGTGAAATTCTCTGTGATACTTACTAGTGTGTTGTAGCAGGGACTGTGAGACACAATGTAACTTAGATCAATGCCTAGCTTCATCCAGCAGAGATGGTTGTGCCCCAAAAGTGTGACCCCAAACTCCTCAGCAGGTGGGGCTGAGCTCCCCAGCACAGCTCACTAACCTCTGGATTACAGCCCTGTTTCTGTTGTAAATTGGTGATTTTTGAATCTTTTGTTTTCTAAAAAGGTAGCTGAAGTGGGTGTTGAAGCACTTGCCATAATTACAGGCTGATGAGCAGCACTGGGAGTCCCTGGTATTGTCTGGAAGCTTTGTGGTGGTGCAGTGAGTTTCTGGGTGGATCAAAATCAGCCTCACCCCCTTTCCTCTCAAGTTCTGAGGTGAGGGACAAGCACAGAGCTTGCAGGCTGAACCCTGTGTGGGTTGTCTCTCTGGATTATTGCTTGCCCCTGGAAGAGACTTTTCCTTACCCCTGTCTTGGTCTTCCCCCTCTCTGGCACATCAGGGCAAGTGCACTGCCTTGGTTTGTGAGCCACAGGACTGACAAGAGAGAAACTGGGCTTGTAGAGCAGTGTGTGGCTCGTCCTCTCTGCACTGGAATGGAGTAGGACCACAGGGGAGATTGCCAGTGCCTTGAATGTTTGGGGGAGAAGTGGTGCAGAGGCAATCACTGGGTGAGCAAAGAGCCTCTGCAGGGCTGTGCTGGGGGGTGGGTGAGGGAGGTGGTAGAGTTGAATACGATCTAAACAGCAGCATTTTGTAAAAACCAGGCTTCTGTGCTGCTCTTTAGGACAGAGAAGGGGCTGGAGTCCTCATAAGGGGTATCTGAGCCACAGGGAAGCTGGTAGGGCTGGTTTGGACTGCCACATGGAGCTGTGCTGTTTTTGCAGGGGCACAGGGGGAACAGGCTGGGTGGCAGAAGCTGGGATGTTTCCAGCCTGCCTGTGTGTCCCATCCCCAGCAAGTCCAGGTTCTCAAGAACAAACTGGCACAGAAGGTCATATTTGCCTAATTAATGACTGTGCAGCTAGGCCAGCACAATGACATTTGCTTATCTTCTCTTTCTGCTGCAACTGAGCTGAGTGGGAAGCTGCTGCCCAGCTCCTCGGGGACCCTGACACTCTGCCCTCGTTAGAGATAATTAGCTGGGACAAGCTCCTTGTTTGACAGCTCTGCTCATCATTAAGGGCCAGCGCAGCTCATGCATTTTAATGCAGCTCCCAGCAAAGCTTCAGCCC
>JACBWW010000025.1:0-17934 GCA_020086605.1 Lanius collurio | reverse complement strand
TGGACCAGGGGTGCTGCAGCCTCAGGGGAAGCAGAGCTGGAGCACACAGGGCTGCTGAGCACAGCACCAAATGTCTCAAGGTGGGGAGGGAGCCCCTGTGCAGCATTTGGGGTAGTTTGGGCCACAACCCCCCCAGCCAGGTTACCTTGAGGAGGTGGAGAAATAGCTCAGAGCCCGGTGTTAGATCTGTCCTGCTTGTACAGCGCTGGCTGCAGCTGGAGAGTTTGGTGCTGCTTGAGGGATGGTTTTTCCCTGACTAGGTGGGCTCAGTCTGACAAACAGTGGTTCCTTTGCTGCCCTGACAGGGGGGATCAGAGGAACTGGTAATTTGCCATGACAGCATGTTCCCAGAAAGCTACAGACACCACAAACCCATGGGTGCAAGTAGGGTGCTGTCAGCCTGAAGTTGAAAATCCACCCCTGGACAGAGGAAGGGCCTGTCTGCCAAGCACAGCTCAGACCCCAGCACTGCCTCAGGCTTCTGCAAAGGTCACCAGCCTCCTGCTCCTGGCCCAGAGCCAGGCACAGGCACGTGGAGCGTTGAGAGGATCCAACACCAGGCTGGCAGCTGGCAAGGACATGACAGCCCCCAAGAAACTGTCAGAGAGCCCTGCCCAGGGTCACCTTGGATCTGGCAGCGTTAGACCAGGCTGGGATAGCAGTGCTTGGAAGGGAGAAGGGTGAAAACTTCTCCAGACAGCAGTGAAAGGAAGATGAATGAGAGGCTGGGAGAGGCAAGTGTGCTGTACCAACCAGCAGCACTGGGAAGTGAGAAGGTCAATCCAGGACTGAAGGATTCCTGTTTAAGTCATTCCTCAGGTAACAAAAACAAGCCACTCTCTTTCATAGTGCCAGCAAGCCTACAAACATGAAACTGCCCCTTGGAACATGAAATTTGGGCCCACGTTCTGGTGGAAGGAGAGTGGTAGGGAATCATCCCCAACCCCAACACTGCAAAACAATAAAGCAGAGGAAAAGGTTAGTTGGGGAAAGCATCCAAGCTGGAATGACCTTGGGTGGGATGGCTGGACTAATCCTGCTGTTTGGGACTTGGTAGTTCTGAATTCTGGTGTTTGCTGGTATCTTGAAGCAATGTTTTAATTTTGCCCGTCTCACTTGTGATTCCCAGCAAGTCGCAGTCACTGATCCAAAAATCAGCTTGAGATTAAGGTTCTGCCTCTCAACAAACATTTTCTTACACCTTTACCTTCATGAATTAAACAGCATTTTCCTTGTAAATTCCCAACAAGCCCCTCTGTATTCAAACAAAAGGGATATTTGGGGAGCAATAGCAAAAGCAGCATGTCCTTTCCTGCTGGTCTCATAGGTAAGCCTGTCTTTCCCTCTTGGTTTGGAATCACTGTTGCAAAGAGATGTGACTTTTAGGAGTGCTGTGAATCAGCCCAAACCTGGTGTCAGCACAGGTCAAAATGTAGCCTAAAAGTCATCCCCCATCCTGTGGCATTAATCAAGGAGACATGAGATTTACAAACTCACTTGGACAATTTCAGCAAATCCTTTTAAATATCAGTGCAGTGTTTGTTTTGAGATCCAGAGGACTCAATTCCTTCCAGACAGCTGGTCTGGGATGCTCAGGCTGTTGAGGCTGGGAGTATGTGCTGTGCTCACCCTCACAGCTTTGCTCTCTCCCTGGAATTTGCTCTGGGGATGAGGAAATGGCAGCAAATATCCTGGTGGCTCTGCTCATGAGTGACAAATCATTCTGGATTTTGGGGATCAAGATGGAGCCCAGCTCGTTGCAGAGGGAAGGACAGGAGACCATAGGTAGTGATGGGGAAACCCTGGTTGGGCTCAAGGATAAATTTCCACAGGAGGGTGGTGCAATCCTAGGGCAGGGTCTGGTTTTCAGAAGGACAGAGTGAGGCCCTGAGTGACCCACTGGAGCCTTGCAGTCAGCCCTGCTCAGAGCAGGAGCTTGGCCTGAGACCTCCAGAGGTCCTCCCAACCTCACTGTTCTGTGCTGCAGCTTCTGTGCTGCAGTTCCTCCCTGCAGAGCAGCCGGTGGGGAGGGGGTGAGTGGTGGTCTGAGGAAGAGCAGCTCCCAGGGGCTGGCTGGAGGGAAGGGCAGAGGGGAGGGACTCCAGTAGCTCTGTTCCCTCCCTCCTCTGGGGTATGCACAGTCACGTTCCTGCCTGAGCTCCTTCTGCAGCCACGTGCTGTGCTCTCATCTCCCATCTACCCAAGGAATTGTCTCAGGTGCCAAAGTGTCACCTCCAGAAGAGGTGGCTGCAGGCAGGGAGGGCAGGACAGAGTTGTTGGCCACATGCTGGATCATGCTGGGCAGGACAGAGTTGTTGGCCCAGGGAAGAGGAGCAGCAGACAATGACCTGGCTCTGTGTGAGCATCCCTGAGGCTGCCCTGGGGCTGTCAGCCTTAGATGCTGGCTGGCCACGGCCAGCAGAAGGCCCTGGGGGCTCTCCATGAGTGACCACTGGCTTTTCCAGCCCTGCTGCTTCCTGACACACTGCTCATCCTGGCCAGCCCTGGAGAGGACGAGGTGGGACATGGCATGGCCAGTTGTGTCAGGGCAGAGCTGGTGGCCTGATGGTGGCCGAGGTCTTGGGGGACAGCCAGGTGAGACCAGTCTGTGGCCAGGAAGGGTCTGATTGAGCCTGAGTGGAGAGGGACATGGGGGGTTTAATTTTTCATAGTCAGGATTCATAAGAAAGAAAAAAAAAAAACCACCTAATAAAATCTACATATGCAAATGTTTTCCAAAATCTCCCTGCCATGTTCCTGCCACCATCTCTCCTGCAGCCAGGGGCTGAGCTGGCCTGGGGACACGGGACATGGGGAGATGGACACACGGAGCAGGGGCAGGCTCCCTGCCACATGCTGTGGGCTCAGGTTGGGCTCCTTGGCTGCAGGATGAAGAGCTGAGAGGGGTGGCCATGCCAGCCCCGGTCTGGCCACAGAGGCCTTTGCCTGGCTGGACTCTGCTGCTCTGTGCATCCATTGCAAGCATTTTCCAGGCAGCCATTGCCATGGTAACACTGGAAATGGTGCTTGCTCAGGCCAGCCAGAGCACTCAAACACAGAAAATGGCATTTCTGAGATGGGAGCAGGGCTCTGCTCACAGGGCCTCTGGGTACCTAGGGACGTGCTGCTCTGAGAAGGTGCCCTGGTGCCCCCAGGGATGTGTCCCCCAAGCAGAGGTGAAATGAGGTGGAGGGAGCCAACACGGTGGGACATGCTAGAGGAAAGGGAGCAGCGGGAAGGGGATTTCCCTGGCAGTGCTCCAGGCGTGGATGGAGCCAGGATTTTTGTGCTTCAGTCAGGTATTTATTCCCATTGAGACTACTCACACATTCCAAGACATTTTAATTTCCTTGACAGCCCTTTAAACTCCTTGACAGACCCCTCCTGCATGTGTTGTGAGACCCAGCTGGCCTGTCCCAGCTGAGTCTCACCCACTCAGCAGGATATGAGGTGACTCTGCCCCCACAGCCCGTCACTGTCTGTGTCTGCTTGCTTTATTCCTTAGGATGCTGTCCCTTGACATTTGAGGCTGGTCAAGGACCTGAGTTTGGTTAAATCCTTCCCCACAAAAGCTATGTATGGATTTGGAAGGTTTCAAGGGGTGGAAAGTCTTTACTCCTAACTTTAAGCTGCTTTGCTCCAGCTCTGGGAATTGGGCCTTGTCATGCTCTGCACCCAGTGCAGGACTTTGCCATACGTGGGATTTTCTCCTCTTTCTCACACTTTATCCTCTTGGTCTATTGAGCTTCAAGCCTTGCTGCAAGGCTTTTCCTCTAGAAATCATAAGCTGTTGCTTTTTCTTTTCACAGCAGCTCTCTACAACTCTTTTAAAGGGTGGGACCTGTGTGCCTGCACCAAAAATGGAGGGAAATCTCCCTGGATGCAGGCACTAGGCTAGTGAGTTTCCACCTGGCCAGATGGTCCTGGGATGTGCAGAGTTGAAAGTACTGTGGAAATCACTCATACCCAGAGCCGCCTGTCCTGCTGAGCTCCCTTCTCTTCTTCGAATGCTGTGTCACCTTTTATTGTTTGGTTGTTTTTTCCCCGTCTTCTGCATGATCTGCTGAAGAACAAGGTGAATTCAGGCCTTTGGAGGGCTTTTTGCTGGAGGGGCTTGTGGAGCCACTCTCTGCATTGGGGAGCAAGGCAGTGGGTCCTCTGTGGAGGGACCAGCAGGTCCCAGTGGCAGGAGAGGGTGGAAGGGGACAAGACCCTGGCAAGGGAGCTGGCAGTGGGCGTGTGTGGCTGAAGCCGTGATGGCGTGTGGCTAAAGCCGCTGGCTCAGAGCCCGAGAGCCGGGAGTTACCATGGGAACTGCTGGAGGATGCTCGGAGGGCAGCGCCGGCTCTGCCGCCCCGGCCCCGAGCGCAGGTGGGAGCTCCCCTTGCTGGGGACCTGCAGGTATCCGGGGAGGAACCAACTCGTCCTCAGTGCCAAGGGAGCGATGCTCACTCAGCTGAACCCCAGAGCACTGCGCAGAGACGCTGCCTTTAACAGACAGAAAGCACAAGGAAGAGAGCAGCCCCAGGCAGGACCAGAGCACGGCAGGACCCGCAGCAGCCCCCGAGCTGTGCCGAGAGTCCCATGCCTGAGTCCCAAACCTGTCCCCCGTGCCCAGCAGAGCCCGGAGCAGCTAGTTGGTGGCCCAGAGCACAGCTGGCGCTGGGACACCGTCCTTAGTGTGGCTACATGGTGTGGACCCACTTGCTGCACTGGGGGATGCAGTGCTCGGCTGGATCGGGGCTGGAATGTTTGAGCTGAGCCTTCCCGGCCACCCTGAGCCGGCTGCTGATGAGCGTGGGTGGGGAGAGCCCACCCTTGGTGCCTCCCTTTGCCTGACCTGGCCCCAGGTGGGCTCTTTGCCCAGCACTGGGACCAGCTGTGTTGGCAGCAGCTGCTGCAGGCACCAGCCAGCCCCTTTCCCCAGGCTGCTCCACTTCTCTGGAGGTCTTTGGTGATCACATTGTCACCAGCCTTTTGCACACCAGTGGGAGCTTTACTGTGGGCATCATTCACTGCTGCTGCTGCTCCGAGGAGACAGGCTTCCCTTCACAATCATCCCAGTTCCCAGATGGAGGGTATTTACTCAGGTGCCCACAAAGCCCATCTCCAGGAGTGTCTCTGCCAACTCACTGGTGCTGCTGTCGGGGTCAGTGACCTGCCCCTTCCAGGCTCTCCCTGTGACATGTGAAAAGGAAAGTTATTATCACATCTGCCAGGCTGCAGACAACTCTTTCTGGCAGTGGGTAGGTAGGATCTGTCTGAGGATCAGCTGGTTCACCCCCAGTTCCTTCAGACGCCCTGGACCCACTGGCTGCCCCATGGCTCCTTTCTCCTCTCATCTGGGTTCGTGTTGCCATCTGTGGTCTCCTCTCTGCTCCCCAGGGTGGGAATCCCCAAGTCCTCCCAACAAAATTATGAACTTGGGCAGAGTCTCCTACTGCTCCTCCTGCAGCTGCCCTGAAGGACTCCATTCTTTGGATGGCTCTGAGGAGGAAATGGGGAGATGACCTCGGCTTCCTTTCCCTCAAGCCCACCCTGCTCATCTCTTGCCTTGCTGTCCATTTTCTCCAGATCTCTTCAGGCTTTAGATCCTCCCTAAGACCCTTTTCCCTCCCGTTTTCCTGGAATTGATGTTTGGTGCCAGTAATGACCCATGGGAACAGAAGCACATTGCAGGTCCCATGTTGGTGTTCCTGCCAGCAGGGCAGGGCTGGGCTGTTTGCTGTTCTCTGGCTGCAACATCCATCCCTGGACCATGAGGATGGAGCCAAGACCACATTCCCACCTGCAGGACCCACTCAGCCACGAGCATGAACCCATGTCCACATCACAGGTCTGGAGTCCAGCCCTGTGCTCTGTCCATCGTCGTTAACACCCTCCAGAGGAACAGGAGGCTCTGGGCCTCACCGACCTGGCTCGGAGCAGCTTGGCTGGAAGGCAGGAAGCATCCTGGGCTCCAGGGATGAGCATGGACAGAGGTACTACTTCCCTTCCAGCCAGCACCACGAAGCCAGGAAAAGGGATGGCTGATCCGGGCGCTGCCAGCTCCATGGTAGAAAACCCCAGTGCTGTGAACAGGAATCACAAATGGCAGCAGTGGGGAAGAGGGGAAGAGGACGTGGAAAACTGTTTGGCCCCACCCTGGCTCTTGGGATGAACCAGTGTGGAATCCCTGTAGGAAACAGAAGAAGTAACTGGTAGGATATCGTGCATCTGCCCCCAGCACCGCTCTGAGGAGGAGGAGGATGGTGAGGGTTGACGGTGATGAGCCATGATGGTGCAGGAAAGCCTTGGCACCGAGGCATTGTGCAGTGGGAGCAATGGGAAAGGCCGGCCAGGGGAGGCACCGCTTTCTGCAACAGCCTTCAAAGAGTTTCCTTAAGTGTTGCTGCTCTTCAGGGCTTCCTCCTCCAAGAAAAAAAAAAAAAGTAGGGAAAAAAGGAGATGAGGAAGAGCAATCTCTGGGTGCGGGATGAAAGCGGCCTGTCTTGACTATTTACCCAGCAATTATAAGTAAATCGGTGGTGCCTAACGGGGCCGGTTGCCATAGTGACGATGGGATGGAAGGACCAGCATTTGGTCCTGGCTGCAGCCAATCAGGCTGGGAAGCCCAAGCTGCAATATAAAGTAAAGATTCCCATCTTCCAGCCACGCACTTGCCAAGAAAGGGAAATAGGTTCAAGAGTCTGGGGAAAAAAAGTGCTGCGGCCGGCGGCAAGCAGGGCGGCTGCTCCCGTCATGGCGGACTGCGAACGCCCGGGCAGGTGAGAATCCCAACTCTCCCCATCTCCCGCTCATTGTTCTCCCGCGCCGCGGTCCCTCCACCGCCCCACCCCACCCACGCCGCCGCCCCGACCCCCTCGCCCCGGCACCCACAATGAAACCCCCCTTTGGGCGGGAGACAAAGAGAGGCGGGTGGAGAAAGGCTCCACCATTCTCCCCAAATTGCCATCGTAGGCCTTTCAAATCAAATTTCGCAAAGCAGCTTCATCAAAGGCCCCCAGCTGAGAGGCACGAGCCCCATATTCCTGCCCCCCCGGCAGGTCTGGGGTGGTGCGGTGATCCCATACAAAGTCGGCACCGCACCAGAAGTGTCTTTGGAAAAAAAAAGAAAAAAAGAAAAAAGAGGGGGGAAAAAAAAAAGGGGGGGGATATGGAGATAAAAAACGCAAGCGAGAAAGAACGGCGCCTAAATTGCTCATCGTCTCCCCATCTCATTACTGGCGACTTCTGAGGACGGATATTTCCAAAGGCTGCGATGAAAGACTTGTGAATGGAGCCCCCCCGGATGAGATCAAAGCCCGAGGCTGGGACGCCAGGGTGTGCCGGAGGAGGGGGCGAGGGCCGGCGGCGCCGCAGGATGCTGGGGGGAGCCTTCCTCCCCTGCTGCCACTGCCCTCCATGTTTCCCAGTGCCGCTGCCGCTGCTGCCTGACCCATCTTGCAATGGAGACCAGGGACAGCGGCCAGATCCCAACGGCTGGAACCGAGACGAGCAAACTCCATTGGCTCACAGTTCGACAACTCTCCCAAAATTCATGGTTAATAAAGGAGCTTATTCTGTCCGGGACCTCTCCAGACACCTCGAATTGCAGATGAGCTGGTGGCTTCCCCACAACTGGAGCCCACTCCTTGGGTGTCTCCTCACACCGCGGCATCGCCAGCCTGGTGAGCCACCAGCAGAAGGGCTGAGGACAAAGGCAGGAGGACAGAAGTTGTGCCACTTTCCCTTCCCGCCGCCTCCCTTCAAACACGGGCTGCTTTCTTCTGCTCAGCGATAAATTTGGCTCCGGGCGACGTTCCCACCACCGGCACCACCGGCAGACGGGCGCCCCATCAGCGGCACGGAGAGCAAACTCACAGATGGTAAAATAAGAGAGTCGTGTAGGGTTCAAAGAGACCTTCTATGTCAATTGTTATATTATTAGGTAAACTCCAAGAAGAAAATCTTTTAATCCACTGTGGCTAATCCAGTCCACTTTTGTTGGCCAGGACATATTCAGCATCAACAAAAGGCTCTGGCCGACGGACACCGGCATACATAATGTATTGATAACTGCGGGAGCCGGCTCGGCAGCAGAAAGAGCCACTGCTCGGGCCGGCAGCGGGGGCCGGCAGGAGGATTTGCCTGACTTTTATCAGTTTTATTTTCATTTCAAAGAACGTGGCTGATATTTGCACTGCACTGCTTACCAGGGGAGCACAAAGAGGGCAGGGATGTTCCCAGCTTCGTCCGGCCCCGAAACCCCTCCGGGATCCTGCCAGGACCTCAGTGGGACCCTCACCCCTCACCGCCTCTCCAGGGCAGTGGTGGCACAGAGGGCTGCAAGGTCAGGTTCGTTCCGGGCCTGGTTTTGGGGTGGTGGTTCCCATGGGGACTTGGCAGCTGGGATGGCTCCCCTTAAATTAGCCATGCCCTGGGATTTACCCTGGGAAGGTGCTGTTGCCCTGGGATGGGGGAATCACCTTCCTCTAAGGACATGGAATACAACTGATGTGGGAATAGAAGTGTCCATGCTGTGAAGAGCCAGCGCCACTGGGGAGGGAGAAGTGGAGATCACACCTGGACTCACTTTGTCTTCCCAACACGGCACAGCAGAGACCAGAGCCAAGGAACCTGGAAAGGAAATAAAACCAGAGGCAGCGAAGGGCAGGTGGGACATGAGCGGGGACTACGTGGCCACAGCCCAGCTGATGTGGGTGTTTGGGCAGGAGGAGGTGGGAATTGGGGGGAATGAGCTGAGAGGGGTTGAGGTGGCAGCTGCAGATGCTGGAGGTGAGCAGGGCACAGCGACCACCCACTCCCTCCCTGCACTGGGTATGACCTGTCCTGAGCTGAACTGTCCCCTGGGGCAGTTCTGAGTGAGGGTGCACACCTGGTCCACAGCAGGGCAGGAGGGCATGGATGGCCAAGCTGGGTCCACAGTGATTGAAAACAGCTGTGAGCTACGTGGCTGGACCGGCACCAGTGGCCATGGGATGAGGATGGGGCTGAGCCAGCAAAGAACTCTGCACAGCAAGGAACTGAGGTCTCTGGTGGGTGTGACCTCACTCAGGAACCCATATGGGCCTCACAGGATCCCCTTGAGTCCAAAATGTCCTTATTCCTGCTGCGGGTAGCTCAGTGCCACCCAAGGCCAGTGGCTTGTGTGTAGCCATGAGGATCTTCAGTAAGAGCATGGAAAGGAAACAGCAATGGAGAAACCAAAAAGACTCACTTCAAAGAGCCCAGAGGCCTTGCCTAGGGTTTTGTTCTCATGACAAAGGACAGCAGAGGAGTCCCTCTTCTGAGGGCAGGGGGCTCACTGCACCTCCAGATGCCCTCTGAGGTGGGCACAGGCATTAATCCATCGGGATAGTGCTTACAAGGCACTGACAGGCACAAGTGACCCGGGGAGGAAACAGCCTCACAGGGATTTGGTTGTTCCTGCAAGCCCCAGGTCGAGCTGCTCTGCTGTTGCTGCACTCACAGATACTGGGAATCCTCCAGAGCTACAGTTCCCCTCCAGTGAGGTTAAAATGGCTGATGCTAGAAGCTTCTGCAGGGAATGGATGCACAAACAGTGAGTAAGCAGAAAGCTGTGAGTTACCAGCCATGGACAGTCCATCCTGAGATCCACCAAGGGATCCAAAGTACAGGAGTCAGGCATGTGGATGCCACCCTGAAGCAGAGACTTTTTGGAAGGCTGAAACACTGTGGGGGCTCACTGAGCCTCGCTGCCCAGCCCAGACAGTTGCTCTGATCATCACCAAGGCATTCCCAAAACTCCCAACTTCTCCACATGGTCCATCCAGAGGTCTGCCCAGCACAGAAGCTGCCAGGCCAGATTGACACATGAGAAGCACAAACCACCTGGGAGACAGAGGGTGAGGATTCAGGCTGAATCGTTCATTCCCATCAGGCAGAATTTTCATGGCAGGGGTCCCTGAGCAGCTGTTGAATGCAAGACTAAGGTAAATATGCTGAGCTAAAGATGTTCAGCATTGGGGACCTGGAAATACCCCTCTGGTGGGAACAGGAAGAGACCTGGACCTCCTGGGCAGACGCCTCTGCTCCATGTCCCACTGCAGGACAAAGCTCAGGTGTGCTGGGATGACTTCTGGCATTGACTGATGTCTCGTGGGACACCGCCCACCAGGTGGTCACCCAAGACCATGGGCACTCACCTCACAGCCCTGGGAGAGTCAGAAGCATGGGAAGAGGAACCAAAGCCCATGTCAAGCTCCTCTGTGAGACATGTTCTCCATGACATGGCCTTGGCACACTGGGGAAGATGCTGCCAATAGGAAGAGCCTAAGTCCAAAGTCTGGACAAGATTTGGAATTGTACATCTGCTTCCAGATGTGTTTTCTCGTGTTTTGAGCCACTGTAACTATAAGGATCAGGAAGAAAGACAATATGAGGCTGTGTTTGCTCACATTTGCCAGCTGTGCGTTCTCNGCCAGAGCAGGTTTGCCTTTTCTGTGTAGCAAGTCTTGGATCCCTGCAAATACAGAGACCCCTCACTTCTCTGAGCTGCCTCCCAGAGTGAATGATTCTGTGAGCAATTTCTTGAGTTTTCTGTCAGGATGAGACCAACGCTCTCCGTATCTGTTCACCTCATGCTGGAAAATCTTGAGAAGAGTCAATGCCAAGATGACCTCCTGGGCTGGGCTTGTGCTAGGGCAGTTAAAGCAGCAGAAGAGTTTGGAGACTCTCCACTAAGTATGTGGATAAATGGCTCCCACTGAGCACCCCCAGCTCATCAGCCAGGACTGTTCCCTGCAGGAGGAAGCAGGTCGGCCCCAGGCACTGCTGTGTCCAACATTTTGGCTGGTCAGGGCCTCAGCTGACGTCCATCAGTGCTGAGCCTTTCCTGGCACTGTCCCATTCCCACCATGGAGAAGGAACCATGCAGGGAAATCTCCAATGACCCTCAGGCAGGTCACTGGGGGTGGAAGGGCTCCAGGACATACCCCTGATGAGCCCTGGCCACCTTCCCTGGGTGCAGGGGTCCCATCCCCCAGCTCAGTCAGGAGGGCTGGCCCTTGCTGGGGAGGTGGCACAGGACAGTTGCTCCAAGGAAGGGCCACCTCACAGGGAAGATGGCAAAAGTGGGCAACCCCACCTGCAGCTGGGGATTTTCAAGGTGCTGCCGGGAAGCAAGAGGGGTGATGGAGGCTGGAGTCTCAGTGTGGGTAGAGAGAGATTGCAGAGGGCCTGTGGCTATCTTAACAGAGAGCTGAAAGAGCAGAGGCTCCCAGAAGTGCCCTGCCAGGACTGGGGGTCCCCAAGCTGGGGCTGACCAGTCTCCCTGGCCTGGAATACACCTGGTCCTGCAGCACACACAGTGTGTTGTGCCACAGAAGGGCCCAGCGAGGGCTCTGGCTGGCAGACTGTGACCTCCTGCCAGCACAACTGTCCTGCCTGACACAGGCAGCCACCAGGAGCCCACTACTAGCAATTAGCTGCCAGTGGCAATTAGCTTCTGGCTGCTGGGCTGCCTGGGCACACTGAGCCAATATTTCCCCAGGGCATGGGATCACTCAGAGGAGCATCTGGGGCATTTAATGCCCTGTCTGAGGAGCTTGAGGCTGAGAGAATCATTCTGCAGGAGAACTAGGGGGTGAAAATGCTGTGGGGCTTCCCTCAGCAGCACCCAATGTGATCATAGGGATCCCCTGCCCAGGACTGGCTGGGGTTTGGACCTCAGCAAACCAGCTACAGCCTCAGCTGCTGTTGTCACTTCATGGGCTCAGAGCTCTCCTGGTGAAGAACAGTGAGCTGGGACCTAAACTGTACCTGTCAGGCAGAGTGCAAAGGTAAAATGCTTTCTAGAGCTTGCCTTGGATGCATAAATGTTTCTGAGATGTCCTCACAAGCGTCCCTGTACCCAGCAAAGCCGACCATAAACCCGTGGGCCACTAGGTGGACTCACAATAAACCAAAATTGTGGGATTGAGAGTTCCCTGACCATCTTCCTCATCTCTGGGGAAAGCCTTGTCAAAGCAGAGGCTCCATCAGCGAGACTCCTCCTAGGAGAGAACAGAGAAACAGCAGCATGTGTCCAACTGGCCACTGCCTGGTGACCAGAGGTGGAAAATTAGCCAAAACATAATCTACAGGCCTTAGTTGTCACAAAATCTTTGCCAGCTCCCTGGGAGAGCTGACCCTCCAGGAGGAGTGAGCCAGGAACGTGGGGACCAGCTCTTCAAGCTGCACTGCTGGTGGAGATCATATCCAAAGGGTCACACTGGAAACCTCGGGGCTGCAGGACAGACATCAAGGCACCACCGAGCACTGAGGTGGCTCTCACCAGAGAGCTGGTGATCACAGTTAAGCCAGAAGATCACAAAACAGATCTGTGAGAGCAGAGCAGCTGATATTCCTGCAGTGCACCAGCCTTCCCCACCTTCCAGCAGTCCAGGTTGTGGTCACTGAGGGCTGGGTAAAGGAGATCCATCTTTCCTGGAAGAATCAAGCAGGCTGAATCGCCACAGGCTGCTCTGGGATAACCCTGCTGCAGGAACCAGCAGTTTCCATGCAGCTGTTCCTCATGTTCTTCTCATCCCATCCACCGAGACGACTCTGGAGCAGAGGGCAGGTGGGTGGGGCTCTGCAGTGGGGCTTGGAAACCAGGGACAGGGTTGTCCCCTGACACTGCTGCTCCTTCCTGCCCCAGCTCTGTAAGTCAGGACCATTTCAGCAGGGATAACCACCCTAGAGGCCCAGTGCTCAAGACAGAGCACACCCTGCTCCAGACATCTCCCTCTCACAGAGAGGCAAGATGTGAAGTGTGTCCTTCAGGACCATGGGAACAGGTCCCACTCTTCTGAGTGGGGAGCACAAGGTGTCCCAGCCTGGCCCAGCTCCCCTGTAAACATCTCCTGGGTAAGGCAGTCCCAGCAGGGACAAGCTGACATCTCTTCTCTCTGCAGAGTGGCACTTCTGGGATGCGTGTGGACGGCGTCCCACCCCTGGCACCCCAAGAGGAGCAGCGAGCCTGGTGGTCTGGAGCATGGAGAGGCAGGAGTGCAGGGCACAGGCCCGGGCTGGACCCCAAAGGTGGGTGCAGGAAGGCGTGTGGGGTGTCACTGAGGGGTGCTCACCTTCACCAACTGGGGATGAAGAGCACTGGGCTCTGGTGGTGCTGGCTGAGCTCCTGTGCCATTGCTTTGGGCAGAGAAGATTGATCAAAACCAGGAGAGTTGTAGGGTCTAGGATGCAGCAGGGATCTGTCAAAGTCTTGGATGTGGCAGGGTCTCAGATCCAGCAGGGGTCTGTGAGGGTCTGCCAGATATGGGAACCTTTCCCCAAAAAGAGCACAGAGGCCTGGTGGGGAGGGCAGGGGGACACACGGAGGTCCTGGCACCCCTATCAGTTCATACACTTCTATTCCACAGCCCTGAGCTGAGATAGGAGCCCAGGGCTTATCTGGGGTGGCTGGGACAGGAGGACAGAAGCCCATGTGAACCAAGTGGGCCATTTGGGCATCTGCACCACCACGGGCAAACACTGGCAGCTGCAAAAAAACAGTTCAGACAGCTGCCTTAGCTGGTCCAGGCCCTCCTCCCCTTACATTCCTGAAAGGAGGTCACCCTGGCTACAGATTTTGTTATTTTTGATGTGAGCAGTAAAGCTTTTCCCCATCCACACACTCCAGGCCTGCACCCCAGCATAAAAAGAGGATCTGCAAGCAAGCACCCATGTGGGAACAGGAGTGAACTGGGAAACTGGGATGATTTTTCTGGAGGGGAAGGATCTGAGTGCCCAGAGCAGCCAAGCCCTGCAATCTTCCCTCCGCCTGGAACAGCAGGCTCTATCATGGGCTTTATGAAAGAGCAGGATCTGAGTAAAAAGGCGTAAACTTAGTATCCAAACAGTGCTTCATCCTTTTCACCCAGCATTAGAAGCAATGTGTTTGCCTCTTTGAGCAGGGGAATCCAAAGAAGGAGGCACACCCAGGCTGCCTGAGGGACCTGCACCTGCAGCTCCGTGGATGCTTTGGAGGGCCAAGGTGGGCAGATAGCTTTAGACCCTGCAAGAAGGGATGCTGTGATGGTTGAAATCAGCATCACTCACTTCCACTCTTGCCCCCAGCCCTCGCATGGCTGTCTATGGGTATCCCCAGTGCCCTCACTCAGATTTGCTCCGTCCATCCCTCCCAGTGAGGCAGGAGCTCTCATCCAGCCCTCAGCCTGGACCAATCCATGGCCACTTCTCTGCTTTGTTCTCCTGCCAGCCATACCTTGTGGCTCTGCTTGCTTGTCCCCTCAGTGGGAGTGCTTCATCCCAGCCGGGCTCTTTGGGATGCCCCAGGTTCCCAGCACCACAACACCAATACTTTTATCTTGAATGCTAATACATTTTCTTCCTCCTGTTCTGTAAGCAGCATCTTTCCAGCAGTCCAAGGGAGAGCTGTCAGCCCCCTCTTGCATCCCAGGACATTATTTTCTTGGCAGTCCCTTCGGCCATCATTGGTCATGTAGTCAAGCCCCAGGTCCTGCCTCAGCACTGGGGATGGGAGGCAACACATCCCCCTGAGCGAGCTGCCCTTTGCCTCTGTCGGTGGTCGGTGTAGGACCTCATATTTCAGAGTATTTCTATCTATCCCCCAGTCCCAGAAAGGTTTTTCAACAAAAACACCGAATTTCTGCATCGCTTATGACCTTGCAGGAGCCTTTTAAATGGCAGCCAAAGGTTGAACAGCACCATCTAGTGCGCTCTCTCCCGAATCCGCCGCGCCAGAGGGACGCCGGCTCACACCCACGCACATCCCTGCCGCTGGAAGGGAACGCTGGATGCTGACGGCCCACCAGCCATCACCTCTCAGCACCGGGTCAGGCCCACCTTTCTCTGCAGGAGTCAGTGAGTCGCTACAAAGAGGAGAATTCATTTGGGAGGATCCTGTCAGTGCTGAAGCTGATCCAAGCAGTTCCAGGCTCTGCAAAAGGGATGTTGGAAAGCTTGCAGGTTCCAATCTTGGCAGAAGGGGAGGGTGCTGGAGAAAACATCCCTTTTCCAAGGAGGTTCTGGAATTGCACTGCATCAGTGCTGCCTAAATGCAGCACTGACTCTTCAGACCAAAGGCTGAGAGCAGTCCTTTTCTTCAGTTTGCTGCTTGTTTCTTCCAGGCAGAAAGTAATGTGAGCACTGGAAGATGGGAAGTATCCAGATTCCCAGGTTCATGTGGGGCCAGCCTCAGTGGCCAGGGGTGCACCAAAACACCACAGCCATCTCGGTGGTGGTAGTTTTGGTTTAAGAGTGATATTTGGGGTAAAAGGCAGAGCTACACGATCAGCTGATGAAGAAGGGGAAAATAACCAGGTTTGGTTCATTGGTCTCAAAGACCTTGCAGTCTTATTCCTCCTGCACACAGCCAGGAATGCTCAGTATGGTTTATCACCTGTTTGATGTCCTCAGATAAATCTGGAAGTGATTTTGGCCCCTGCTGGAGTGCAGGGATCAGTCTCTTCATCATGAGCCACCTGAGGGGTAAAAGGCAGGGAAGAGGCTCCAGAGGGAGCCCATGGCTCTCTCAGCCCCAAGCTTCCCTCCTAGAGGACCAGAAAATAATGAGGCACCCTGAGGGCTTGGCATTGACCTGTGGGAATTTGCCTCCTCTGGCCTATGAAGGGGCAGCTGCCCGGCTGCCGTGGCTGGAGCAGGGCAGTGCTGGCTCTGCTCTCCCTTCGAGCAAGCACAGAGGGATCCTGCACTGATGGGAGGGACTGGTCTGGAGGGCCCTGCCCCGCTGTGTGCCTGAGGGTGGGACAGGGGCTGGCTCCTCACTCCGGGCTGTGTTCCCTGAGCTGGGGGAATGTGCCAGGAGCTGGTGGGAGCAAGGTGAGCCTCCAGCACTTCTGCCACCTCCCCAGGTCCAGCCCAACCCAAGGAAAGGTCAGGGAAGGATGGCAGCAGGAGGGAAGGCATGTCAAGCCCCAGCACTTCAACCACCTGCATCCTGCTGCAAAGTCATCCCCCACCACCTCGGGTTCTCCCTTGCATGGAGAAATCTTGCTCTGGTTTCTCAAATTAACTCAGTTCAGGCCATGAATCTTGCTGGGCCTTTCTCTGGGAGATGAAAAGCTCCCTAATACCTGATCATCTCTCACCCATGAAGTGGCTGAAGTGCTATAATGGAGGTGTCTCTGGGGCTCCTTTGAACTTGCTGGGGAGGCTGCAGGGCTTGGCTACTCCCCTGCAAAGCAGGGCTCACTTTTAACTCTCCTCCACCTTCTCCCAATTCATCAGCATGCTTTCCAAAACACAGATGCTGGAACCCTTCTGCTGTAGCACCCAGCCCCGTCTCAGCTGGACATCCCGCACGGGGAGCCTTCTGCTCCCACATTATCCCCCCTCCCTCCTAAACTCCCCCCGACCTGTCCTTGACAGATCCTGGGTTTCCAGCAGAAGGGCCCTGTGTTCAGTGGACAGATCCTTTCACAGCTGCTTGCATTCAAGCACATTTTATTTGCCAGGGACTCGGCCTGTGAAGTTTTCTACAGCTGTCTTGACCTCGTCCATGTCTCCTGCCCCTCTCATTTCCCTCGCCCCGACGTTTTTCTCAGCAGGGCTTTTTAATCTATTTCTAGACCATTGATGGAAATACTGAATAGCACTGGGCTTCCCATCCAAGCCTGGACACCCACTGAGCGTGCTCCCATTCTGCAGGGATTCCCCATTGATGGCTGTCGGTTTGCCAGCTCCCAGCCCCTTTAAGGTGTCCCTCTTGATGTTGTATTGTGCTAATTTTTAATCGGAATAGTATATGGATTAAGTCACATGCCTGAACAGACCCCAGGTCTATTATTTCTATACCATAACCTTTATCAGCCAAACTTGTAATCTCTTCAAAGGATGACATCAGAGTTTGACAAGAGCTATTTTCTGGAAACTAGGCTGATTGCATTAATTATATTCCCATCCTTTAATTCTTTACCAGCTGAATCCCACATCAGCTTTTCTATTATTATGTCTGAGATCAGTATTGCACTGCTATGTGTAAATCGGCTCTGAGCATCGTCCACACGAGAGAGTGCAAGGAGCCACATCATCCTGCCAGGCTCTGTGCTGGGGTGGGATGGGGAGTGTCACTGCCCAGAGTGGACATTTGGGAGTTTCACAAAGGTGGAAAGAAAATGTTACATTTCCAAAAGTGTTCCTTAAATGCATTGAGGCAGGCAACTGTGGTAGCATAATCGCATAAGAAAGCAGAAACAGCACCTGTTGGAAACCATTCTGAGTTATTTCTGATTTTCAGAGGATTGTCTAGCAGTTTGTTTTCATGTTCAGCTTTTGGGATGGTATTTAGGGTCTGCCTGGCTCAGAGTCAATCACTGCTTTCCAGGGAAGAAGCATGCTTTTGCACTTCCTGTCACGCTACTCTCATTTGATCTCTGCATCTGGCAATCCACTTCTCCCTTCGGTGTCCCCCATCACTGCAGCCTCAGAGCTGGTGCACCCTGCTCCCCATAACCAAACATCCCTGATTGGGGAGTCTCCATGTAGTGTGACCCATTCCAGTCCACGCAGTGCCACCTTTTGGACAGTCCCTGATTTCTCCCCGTGGCAGAATTACCCAGCGCAGAGAAGCAGGACACACATTGCAGGTTCCAAACCAGCTCTAGTTGTTGTTGGAGACAAGAGCAGCTAGTAGACCAGTGGCCCTACATTCCCAGGCCCATAGTGCAGACTGGACAGAGCTCAGGTGTGCCATGGTGTTCAACATGGACAGAGCTGTGGAGGCTCGTGGTGTTTGAGGGTTGATGCCTTTCCTGGGAAGAGCCCTTCGAGGAGACCCTGGAGGTCTCCGAAGTCTCTCTGGGGCTGCCTCTGCCCGGGATGCTCAAGGGAGCTCTGCGGGCTCCCCTCATCCAGGGCCAGAAGGAGCCCTGGAGACACTCAGCCCTTGAGGTGCTCACCCAGCCGGGGCTCTGCGGGAAGCCTGGC
>JACBWW010000024.1:2282624-2361976 GCA_020086605.1 Lanius collurio | reverse complement strand
CATATGCCGGGAGTCGGGGTACCCCCGGGCAGCGGCCCCGCGGGCGGGGCGGCCGGGGGTCCCCTCCGGAACCGGGCGGGCGGCTCGGCCGGGCGCCTGCCGTGTCCTCCGGGAGGCTCCCCGGGGCTGCCCCGGCCGGGGCGAGGAGCCAGCGCCGCCCTGCCGCAACAATGCCCGGCGTGGCCGTGGGGCTGCGGGGCCGCTGCCCCGGGGGTCCCCTTCACCCGGCCGCGGGTCACCGGGGACCTGCACCGCAAACGGGCGGGCGAGTCCTGCTCTCGCTTGCAGACGCGGGGTGAAAAGCACCCACAGCCGCACCGTGGTGCCAAAGCCTAGCCCCGTCCCGCGGTGCCAGCGCAGGGGCTGCGTGCCGGGGGCTCGGGCCGGGTGGGAGCGCGGCGCGGGCTCCTGCCGCGCTCCGCATGGGGCCCGGCCGTCCTCGCTGGCCGCTCCTGGGCTCGCTGGGTTGTTTCACGATGGACAGGTGGGCTGTAAGGACAGGCAAGGCATCGGCGGCGGTTCTTGGTTTAGCCAGGATCAGGAAATGGGGGGGGGGAATGGTAAAGCATCCCAAAGATGTTCGTTGGTGTGGGGTTTGCTTTGAGAAGGAGAGCGAGCTAAAATGTGTCTTTCCTGGTGTGTTTTTACATGCAATTGAGTTAATCCAGTGCAAGGAGTAATTTGTGAGGTTGCTGGTGCTCTGCAGTACTTGGGGCTTAGAGGCTGAGGCTGTTCTGTAACACAAGGCTTTTGCTACTCGCTGTAAATTATGAGGTTAATTTGTTGAGCGGCAGAAGCAGAGATTGCCCTTCTTTTCCTTCCCCGCTTTCCCCATACCTTCCATCCTCCATATTGACTCATCACTCTTTTTCATAAACATGGTACTTGATCAGGTTTCCTTGTCAGGGTGGTTTTCTCATCTTCCTTTGATGACCTGAAATTTTCCCAGGCTTGTGGCATGCAATTTTGTTAGCATAACTGAACCTTTTCTCAACGACTTGCCTACAAAAAGCAGTGCTAGAACTGAGCTCCTGTACTAACATGCCCATCTGAAGCAAGAATGCAATCCAGATGCCCAAAATATTAGGGTCAATGATGTATCTGGATTCCCCTAGAGCTAGACGAGGCGACGCAGCGTATTTCTGAAATGCAGAGATTTGTGAGGAATGTGGCACTGGTATGTCACTTGAGCGTAGGAAAGCCACCTGTATTTGATTAAGGTGCAGCCCAGCTTTCAGGACTAACTGGATATTCTTTAAAAATAATTTTCACAAGCCTTAAATTCCTGCTTGAGGATAAGAATTTTCTAGATCCATGGCCAGATGAAAACGTGTAGCCTTAGTGTGATCTGGTGTATGTCCTGCCCAGCTGGGGAGTGCAGAGGAGTTGGTGGCAGTGCAGAAGATGGCATGTGTCCTGTGGTACCTGTGTATGGATCTCTTGGATGTGGGCTGCTACACATAAGGGTCATGTAAAACCACCAGTTTTAGGAAATTGATTGGTGTTTTAGCACAGTGTCAGCTATATGAGTGATGCTGAATTCTGGATGTAAAGTTTTGGGATATTGTGTAACTCTCATTTTTAGCCTGTGCCTGCTTGAGCTCGATTCTGTGCTCTCGGAAGTTATCGAGTCATTGATTCTGCTGAAAAAGTGGTGTTACTACAGTAAAGATGCAGAGCATAACCAGTAGTTTCTTGTCTTAGAGTGTTTATTTCCAGTGATACTCGCTTATTTTTTCCTCATCTGTTTCAGCTGAACAAACTTGTTTGCCTTGGAGCTACAAATACTGGTGATTTGAGATTGGTGCTCATCCCCCCCTGTTCCCACGTGAGCAAGTACCAGAAAAATGAATATCCAGGGGAAAGGCTTCCCCCTGGACCTTGGAGGAAGCTTCACTGAAGATGCTCCAAGGCCACCAGTTCCTGGTGAGGAGGGGGAGCTCGTGTCCACAGACCCAAGGCCGGTTAGCCATGGTTTCTACTCTGGTAAAAGTGATGTGGTCAGAAACGAGACGTCCACGGCAACACCGAGGCGCTCTGATTTGGATTTGGGGTATGAGCCCGAGGGGAGTGCTTCACCAACTCCACCCTACCTGAAGTGGGCCGAGTCGCTGCACTCCTTGCTGGATGATCAAGATGGCATCAACCTCTTCAGGACTTTCCTGAAACAGGAGGACTGTGCGGATCTCCTGGACTTTTGGTTTGCCTGCAGTGGCTTCAGGAAGCTGGAGCAGTGTGTGTCTAATGAGGAAAAAAGACTCAAGCTGGCAAAAGCCATTTACAAAAAATACATCCTTGACAACAATGGCATTGTGTCCCGGCAGATCAAACCGGCCACAAAAAGCTTCATCAAAGACTGTGTCATGAAACTGCAGATTGACCCTGACATGTTTGACCAGGCCCAAACAGAGATTCAGTGCATGATAGAAGACAATACCTACCCTTTGTTCCTTAAGTCGGATATTTATTTGGAATACACAAGGACAGGTGGGGAAAGTCCAAAAATTTATAGCGATCCGAGCTCAGGGTCTGGGACAGGTAAAGGACTACCTGGTTATCTGCCAACTCTGAACGAGGATGAGGAGTGGAAGTGTGACCAAGAGGCCGAGCCCGAGGCCAGCAGGGACTCGGCGCCCTCCAGCAGGCTCACGCAGAAGCTGCTCCTGGAGACGGCCACGCAGCGCGCGGCCTCCGCCCGGCGCTACAGCGAGGGCAGGGAGTTCAGGTAGGTGGGGAGTGGGTCTGGGAGCTGCCACGGGCATGGGGGAGATGGGAAACCTTGGAAGACTATAGGTGCTGGGGAGCATTCATATTGGTACAGCATGGCGTTGCCAAGAGGTTTGATGGAGTGCAAAGCTTTGTTTGGAGATAATCACAGGTTATTTTAAAGGTGTCTTTGGGTGTTCCTGTCCGATAGTGCCACATCATCCCTGCAGCATGTTCTTCACCTGGAGAAACTGCTGCTGGAGGTGTTCTGGAGGCAAGTAGGGCTTGGTGGGCAGTGCAGAGCCCATGGGCAGTCCTCGTGCACATGCAAGTGACTGGGCAAGCTGCAATGCCAGGTTGGCCATAGCCTCCACCTCAGAAGGTCTGTGTTCATGTACTGTAACATGGGCAGGTACAGCTGGCAGTGACACTTCCTGTGTAGAAATTGTCATGAGCCACAACTGGGAGTTCACAGGAGATAGATACCCTCACCTTGGTGATGTGGGTGGTAGTGAAGCAGCATTGATGGTGCTCCCTGATAATGGTACTGCTTTGCATATGAGATTTCCAGCACTGAATTCTGGTGGTGTCAAAGTCAGAATCCCCAAATGCAATTAAAAACATGCCCTACTGAAGCTCTTCCCTTCATGAAAGTAATTGCTGGGTTTTTTTAACTGTAGGACTTGCACAGTTCTGCAGCCTGTTTTTTTCTGGGTCCCCCACCCACTTCCAGCCAACATGGATTTTGAAACTTGCTGAGAGCTCAGTTAAAATTCCAGACAATTAACTTAGCAGGGAGCTCTCTGGGATCAATAAGCATGTGTGTGTCTAACCCTTGCTGAATCAACAGAACCCGGCCAGAACACATTCCTACTTTCCCCCCCCACTTTTTAAATAAAATCTCCTTGTTTTAAGACCTGCTTAGGCTAAAATCTGACGCTTTGTGAAGATTATGAAATGAAGTAGCTGAACTGTCCTCTTCAAAGCCTCCTGCCTTATGAAAAGCATTTCTGTGTTTAATCTCCCTCGGCCGTCCCTTTAGGCTGGCAGCTGGAAGCGCATCCCGCCCTGCGCAAGGTCTCGGCGCCTTTCAGCTGGCAAAATGTTCTCAGTTTGATTCTTGTTTTCTTACAGATTTTGAGGAGGGGATGTTGCTTGTGAAATTCTTGGGGAGGGGGAAAAGCAGGGAATTCATGTGGGATCCTGCTGTTTTAATCAGGAGTCAGAAAAAAAATATCCCAATGTCTTGGGACTTTCCCATGGAGTTAATAAAAACCTTGAATGTGTCTTGAAGTGCTCGCTGAGCAGTTGGGTACTCACCATAAATGAAGGATTAGAAAAGTTTACGATTTAAGTATCTTTTTATTTAAGCAATAATGGTGTTAAGATTAAAAATAACTTACTTGAGGGTCAGCTGTGTTTAGGTTCCTTACCAGACCAGGTAGCAAATCCTGTGTGTGACACTGAGCTGTTTAGCTCCAACTTCAAGAAAAGGGTATGCTTTACCTGTTATCTGAATATATCTGTGCCAGGCTATAAAATGGTTTGAGAAATGTGCAGTGAAATAGAAGTGTTTTGAAGTAGAGTTCATTGGTCCTGGGAACTTTCATAGGAAATTGGAACAACATGAAATAAATCTTTGCCTGGAGGATGGAGATCAGAGAAAATGTGTGGCTGTTAATTTGTAGTGTCCAACAGCCTGTCATTGTAGCTACTGACACTTTACTGACCTGTGGGGTATGGAGGCAAGGAAACATTTGCCATTCTCACCAGAACACCAGGAGTCACTTCTCAGCCTGGAGTACCTGAAGGTAAAGGATTTATTTTATATTTTAAATGTTGGTCTGTCAGCATCTGTGGCATCCAGAGCATTGCCATGGAAGATGCTGCTGGACTGCATAATCTCTGCATTTTTTTTATTCTAGAAACTGCTGAGACAATAATTTATGAGGTGGTTGTTCCTCTTTGTGCAAGACATTGTAGTTGCATTAACCTTCTTCCTGGATGTTGTATAGCAACAGCTGTCTTGAACAAGCTGCTTTTTTAAGCTGTAGCATCTTTATACTGCAGACTTCTTGTTCATTTAGTTTCTCACCTGAGGAAGTGTGTAAGAAGCTGGTGAAGCTGCTTGCAGCAGGAAGCAATGGGCTGCATGCAGCATTTGAAAAGCTGGGTCCCAATTTATTTTGAAAATTTCCATAAACCTCCTTTTTTTCTGGAGTATGTGTGGAAGAATTTCTCATTTCTGTTCTTTGGGTAATGTTGAAATAAGCTGTTTTGCATTGTATCTCAGGGCCTGTTTAATCTTCCCAAGATTCAACTTCTATTCCTTGGCTTCCATGGAAACCCTAAATAAAGAGGAATTTAAGCAAATGCAGTAGAAGTATTTCTCTGTTAGCAAATGAGCATCTTGAATCAGCTCCAGTTTTTTTTGCAGCAGAAAGTTCATAAATCTTGATGCAGTAGCTCTGCTCTCAGGGGAACAAATGTAAAAAATTCCTCAAATGGCAGAAGACAACCTGTTATTAGCACTGGGTATTTTTGAAGGTGTGCAAATGTGCAGGCAGATTTGAGAATACCCTGAAGCCAAAAGCATTGCTGTTACCCACTGTGTTTTTGTATGCGTCGGAAAAGGCCAATAGTCATTATCGTTAGGCTCCTGCAAATTAATTGGACATTGGTTATGGATCAGTGAACTTCAAAGAGGCTAACCCCCGAAGATCTCGGGCATTAACTCGCAGCTTCCGAAAGTGACACTAACGTGGTTGTGAGGGCGGCTAAATCGTTCATTAACCTTCTTCCGACACGCCGGGACAGCGTTCCTCGGAGCTGGAGAGCAGAAATTAAACCTGTGCCTGAGAACCGCCTGCAGCCTGCTTTTCGAGTGCTCCAGGAAAATGCAGCCTCTTAAAAAGTTGGAAATTTGGTGCTCGGTGGTTTGGTTGTGTCTTTTGCTGGGGTGGGTTTCTTGTGCTCTCTCTTTAGCTCTGTGTGGGAAGGGGCTCCTGTCCCATTCCCAAAGTATCAGAGAGCAGCACTCTCACAGGCCTTGCCTTTGCTTGCTTCCATGGTGGGAAGCGAGAAGAGCATGTGGTGTTACCTGCCAGCAGCTCTGCCTTCATCTCTCCTGAAAACCAGGCAAACTGAGAGATGTACGTTAGTTCTGCCAATTGTTTTGGGGTTTCACCCAGTCCATGAAGTGTACAGTACTGAAAAGGAAGCCTGGGTGATGGTTGTTAGAGGACACGTGGTGGTGGGTGAAGTCTCCACTTGTTGGATTTTGAGGGGCATTGGTGATGGAGCTGCTGGGCACGGATGGAGAAGTTTCTCAGCGTGGACTTTGATATACACAGGGGCTTGGGTTTTTTTTTAAGTAAGCTGGCTCCAAGCTTTAGTTTCCACAGTGCTGAGCTGACTAAGCTCACCACGTTTCACAAGTGTTAGTGGTTCAAATGAAAAGGGTGGGTAATGTGGTTCTCCACCAGGCTGGTAGGAATCACCAGGAGAGTCCCTGTGCCTATGCCCACGCACTGGCAGCCTCTCCGGACACGTGGGAGGGCAGCTCTCCCCAAAACACACAGCCAGCACTTCATGATGGGGTGTGCAGAGGAGGCAAGTGGAGGAGAGCTGAAGAAGCTTTAGAGGGATGTGACAACCTCTGTCCTGGGACAATGCAATGACAAACTAACGTGGAGAGGCTGTTTCAGGGAAGGCACAGGATCGCTCCATGGCTTAGGGAGCATAAACGGTCCAGTGGTCAGAAGCTGGGGCTGCATCAGGAAGGAGCTGGCTGAAGTTTAGCTGGCAGCCCTAATTTTGAGGCCGGCTGCTTCATTCATAATTAAATATTAAATTGCACACCTCTGACTCAAGACTGTGTGGTGGTGAAGGAATTGGTGTTAATTGTACTGACCAGTTGGAAAACTGGGGACGCAAAATCGTAAATGCTGGTGCAAGAGCAGTCATGTTTAGAAAATTTAAAGGTATGTTACCCTCTTACTGATACTTCTTTTAGCTGGAGAGGCAACACATGCATCTTGGAGTTAGGCTGTTGGAGTTCATGGGAGCTTGTTTGCAGGAAAAAATCAGCTACTGAATGTTAGACCCACATGTAAAGTTGGGAATGCTTATCTTGAATTAAATTTGATGGGATCACAGTGTCATTTGGAATCAATACAACCCTGTTTAGAATCCTTGTAGAGCAGTGGCTATTTCCAGTTTTAAAGAAAATAAGTTGCAGAAGAATAGTTTGGGTTCTGCACTGTTCTTCAGAGAAATGAGTGAATCCAGCAGGGAGGGGGTCTGGTGCTAATAGCTCTAAGTGGTAATTTAGTGGCTGGAGCACTGTAAGATATACAGGACAGAGACTGATGGTGTTTTTGCACAGAAGTTAATGCCAGCTTTTTAAAATATATTGTTAAGCTGATGAAACTTCTGCGTGGAAATGCTTACATTACATTAACATTTTAAAGTATTTATGCTAGTGGTTGCCAAGTTTTAAAATAGATTTTATTTGAAGAAGAATACCTTTTGTGCCCATAGCTTTGCCTCCACACAAATCAAGATGAAGAAGTAGTGTGTTTGTGTTTGGTTATGGATCAGTGCTTTGGCTTCTTTTTAAAGACAGGTAGTTAAGCTTTTAGCACTCTGATTTGATAAATGAATAGTGTTTTCTCCCCTCTTCCAGCAAACAAAGCCTTATTTTATTGTGATGGAGTTTTATTTGGGTTACAGAATATTTTCTCTTAAAAGCCCGAGAGGGAAGTTATGTGCCCCTTTTTTGGTACTAGGGGTATTCATGTTGGACATGGTGAAAAAATATCTTGGGAGCATGAAGCAGCCTAGGGACAGAGCACAAGGAGTGGGAATCTGTCCTTGGAGGGCTTCATAACTGGGTTAGACAGAGCTGTGGCCTGACTGGTCCAGTCCTGATGATGGTCCTGTTTTGTTGTGTGCTTACAATGATGGCACAGATCATGAAATACTATATTTTGAGGAGACTGGTTTGAGTTCTGCCTGGTTTCAGAAAGAATGGTGTGCTAAAAGGCTGAGTGGAAACTGAACCAATGCCAGGATGCTGAGAAGTGCACCCAGGAGGTGGCCACGGGGTGGGAACACCTTGCGTTTGATCTGCCGTTCAACTTGGCTTTATGTTTTAAGAGTTTCTTTGTTGTTAATATAATGGACTAATCCCTTGAATAATTAGTTGCCATTGGACGTTTTAAAAATGACTGCCTCTTGGATGTTTTCCTTTAATAGTCTGTTAGATTCTGGATTTATTAAGTATTGAGACAGACTGTGAAATCCTGTTACAGCAGACTTTCTTGGTGGAAAAGGGACCGAGAGTGGTGTGGGGGTGCTGGGGGAACACACCCTGGCCCCATGTTAGGTTTGAGTTGTTGACTTCCCACCTTCCCAAGAAGTCCTGGCTGCCTGCTGGGCTGGGTCAGTGGCTGCTGGAACACATCGTGGTCTTGGGTCTTCCCTAGATTTGGGGCTTCAGAAGGTGCTCCAAGAAGTTACAGCACTGGGGCTGCCTGGTGCAAGGCCAGTCATGCAGTTACCACCCATTTAAAATAAATCATGGACCTGATTTTATTGCAACTGGTGGAAAAATCTGGTTTCAGAAGTGACTGTGTGTAATGCAGAAAATTGCTACCTTTTAAAAAAAAATCAGAACAGAGGTGCTGATATCCTGAATCGGTTCCTGGATATATCATTGGATTATTAGGCTCATCCTTAAATCCATTAAGCAAATTACAGTTAATCAGTCAAATAAAAGAAGAAAGATCTTTTGCAAGGCCCTGTCTTTTGAGCTGTGCAGAAGCTGTAGTAATATTTTAATTTTCCATCTGTCAGTGAATGTATTCAGTCACTTCACTTCCTTATGTGGAGGATTTGAAATTAGAAACTGAGGTTAATTATCTGCATTAAATGAAATATGCGAAGACCACAAAAGCAAAAACCTTCACAATTTGGTATGGTCTGTTAAGCTAGGCAGGCTGCTTCAGAAGGAGAGGGGTTATTTTTCCCGGTTTTGTTCCGATTGAAGGGTTTTAGTCACAGTAATTGAAATGATTAAAAAGTCAAATTGCTGGTGAATATAATTCTGAGCATCTCTCTGAAAAGATTTGACACTTGGTTGAGAGCAGGGGTTTGCTCAGCCTGGCCTGGCAGCGTGGAACAGCCCGTGTTGTGCCATCCCAGCGTGGGTGAGGCTGAGTGTCCTTGGTGCTACTTTATCCACCTCTTCCATGGCAATGGGATCTTAGAGCTCTTGCTGTAGGGTTAGTGGAGATGATTTGGAAGTGGAACAATGCCAGATGAAAGCTACACTTTTGAACTTCTCAAAGTATGTCTGACACTATCTATCCTAATGCATAAATCAGTTAATTAATGCTTGCTTCACTTGGAAATGCAGCTTTGGACTCTACAAAGATCATGCTCTTGGAAATACACATTCCCACAGCAGTCAGTAGGATTTGAGGCAATTTATTTGTGGAAAGGCTCATTTTATTCCTCGTTTGCAGTACACACATGGCTTAGGTGTGAGCTCCTCTGGGGGCTGCAGCATCCATCTCTGCTCATCAGGTCCAAAGCTGCCCCTACCTTCACTGGTGCAGCCCCAAGTGTCCAGCTCAGGGAAAAAGGTCTGACTCTTCTGGAGACACACATCTTGTTCCCCTCCTGTGTACCAGGGCAAGCTGCTTTGTCTGGAGTCGCACTCAGAAATTAAATTGTTGCAGGTCACGCTTGTGTGTAAAAGCAAAACCGTCGTTCCTCGCAGCCCTGTTCGGGTACCTCACTGTTGTAAGGCAGTAATGAATTTAAGTAGAACCGTTGCAGTTTTAAGTCAGATTATCCCAATTCTATAAAACCCACATGGAAATTGGATTTTACCTTTGAAGACTCCTGAGTACACTTTTGTGGTAAGACCTTGAATTTCTTGGTTCCCTGGCTCCCGAGATACAAGCTATCCTCAAAGTATCAGTTTTTTGAAGGTCTTCATCTGATCTAAATAGCTAATAGATGAATAGCTTTCATCTGCCCTGATGATAAGCACTGGAGGGAGGCAAAGCTATAGCTGGAGAAAAAAACCTCTTTGAAATACCTGAGTAAGACCTACTGGTTAGCAGCACAACCTCATATTAGTCCCTGGATCTACCTCCAGAGCTAATGACCAGAAACTACTGGGTTTTATCCTTTAGCTCTCTGACCCCACATATTCCCTGTCCTGTTGCCGACCAGAGAGTTAGTCCTCTCCCTCTTTCCATCTTAATTTTCCTTCTTTTCTGGAGATTTAGTCTGTCCTTTTATCTCCAGCATGTGTTTAGAGGAATGCTGGTGCTGGGATGAGAAGAGCAGTATGACTGGGCAGTTGGAAGTGCCTTTTTTAAGCACTCCATGTTTAAGTTGGGTTAGGTCTGCTGGAAAACCATGTCTTTAGTATTTAACAGATTTGCCCTTTTTGGTCATAAATTTTGGTTGTTTTCTTGTCTGGCAATCAGCCTCTTGGACTGGGAGAGATTTATCTGGAAGTGGAGCTTCCTTGTTCTGCCATTGCTGCCAGCCTGGTCCAGGCTGTTGCTTTGGGACATCTGTGGGATTGATTCCTTGGGTAGCCAAGGACCGGACAAGCTGTGGCTGCTCCATCCCTGGAAGTGTCCAAAGCCAAGTTGGACAGGGCTCAGAGAAACGTGGGATAGTGGAAGGTGTCCCTGCCCATGGCAGGAGATGGAACAAGATGAGCTTTAAGGTTCTTTCCAACCCAAACCATTGCATGATTCTATCACCTCTCCAAGGTTTCACAAGCCAAGTATGAATCAGAGCCAAGTCACTGAAGAGCTCCTAGGAATTACAGGTGGGATCCATGGAGAGAGGTGTGGGGACTCAACATCCAGCTGTAGCTACTGCATTTGATCAACTTTGTGCTGGCTTTGCTCCACAGAAGTAAGAGCTATAAAACCATTTGGCACTAGACATGCAGATGAGAGCTGGGATGAAGCTACTGTTACCCTCAAGGATCCCAGAAGAGGAATCAACAAATAGAAATTATTCTATTAGCAGGGGCAAAGTTCACAGGTTAACCATCGTGTCAAATCGATGAAATACAGCCTTGATCTCCTGCACAAGGCCTTTATTGTGTATAAATAAAGAGTGCCTGAGCAAAGACAGCAAGTTCTTGCACTGTAACATTTGCAATGTGTTGGAGAAAGGGAAGTTCTGTACAGATGGCAGCACAAAATGTCTCCATCAGACATCAGCTTCATTCTTTCTTCAAAAGATTGTAAAACATGACCTTGGAACCTTCTTACTCTCCTTATGGCCCTAGTCAGCTTGGATTTCCAAGGGCATGTACTTATAAATTTTTTTCATAAAATTTGGAGTCTCTGGCTAAGAAGTCTGGTCTTTGTACTTTTAATTCAGTCCATGTGACTGCCATAACATTTATTTCTTAGGAAATGAAAAGTGTTCCTTCTTGAGCAAAGCCACAGACGGAAGCTGTTGGGTAGGCTGGCAGCCTCAGGTGTGTGCAGCATGTGTCTTCTGCTCATCTAGACCTGAACCAAGACCATCACCACAAGTCCTTTGTTGCTTGGTCCATGGCTCTACCAGGAAGAGCAATGACAGAAAAGCCACCTTCTTTGTTGTGGAAATACTGAGATTTCACGTGTCTGAACATCTGCACATTCAGTGGAACTTGGCTTCTTTGCTTGGGAGAAGCTACTTTGAAAAAGCTCTTTGAACTTCTTAAGACAGACCAGTG
Organism: Lanius collurio; assembly: GCA_020086605.1. NCBI lineage: Eukaryota > Metazoa > Chordata > Aves > Passeriformes > Laniidae > Lanius > Lanius collurio. Next base: position 2,350,503 of record JACBWW010000024.1, on the reverse strand, counting down.
CTGGCAAAATGAGATGGAAATGGGCAGCAAAGGATGTGTGGATGTGTCACTGCAGGTAGGATTTGTCACTGTTGGAAAACAGCGTGGCAGCTTCCCCTCTGGATATATGCCGTGAAGTTTGTGACCCGGAGGGTTCGAGTGCTGCCGGCTGGGGAAATCAGCCCAACTGGAGAATTTAAGAAGGCAGAGCATCCCACTGTCCCCAAGCAGTGGTTTTGGGCCTTCCCCAGCCAGGCCTGGCAGAGCCTGCAAAACTGATCCGTATAAACCTTCCTCTTTCTGAAGAGAGGAAGCTTTCCAAATGGGCATGGGAAAAACTTTCCTTTTGTAATCCTGGAGATAACAGGTCATGCAGCTTCACCCAGTGATCCTTGCACAATAACTTGTGGTCAGGCTGAAGTGTCTATTTTAGAAAGGCATCCAAGTGATGGGAGGGAGGCCATGCAGCATTTTTGTTATCTCTTCCCGTGGTTAGTTACTCGCTGTTCCCAGTGTGTTCTTTATTGCTCACTTCAGTTTTTTCCAGCTTCAGTTTTTAGCTGCTGTGTTTTGGTGTTCTTTGCTCTCTTTGGAGGCTCCAAATACCTCTGCATGTTTGAAAAAAGCCCTGCTGAATGGGTGTGAATGTTCTCCTTAAGTGGCAGCAGCTTTGTTATGGAAGGCCTTTTGGTTTTATTAGACTTTTCAACCCTCCGATCGACTGTTAAACAAGCCGGAGCTTGTCATGGTTGACAAACCTTCGCTCTGGTCTCAGACCTAACCTACCAGTTTAAAGGCAGTATTTTGTGTGCAGGTTTCTGGGTGGGGACCATCGAGCTCCTGGGGAAATTAACTTGTGGCCTCTCTTCCCCCCCACCTCCCACCTCCAATAAATTAAGTTTTGTGCTAACTGTTTTGTCACTTCCAAAGGCCAGAAGGAAATGTCAGCCTTTAGATTTTCTGCTACCTGAGGTACTCTGCTGCTCACTGAGAGTGCAAGTAGGTGGGAATGTGTAATTACATTATAAACAAAACAGCTGCACAATCAGTGTCAGCACCTGAAGATAAAATGTAGGAAGTTTTTTCAAGTGATTCATCCATAATTATTTAAAAACATGTTGAATTTATTCTTAAGCTTTGGCGGAGAATTCTTGCAAGGCTGGCACTTGCTGCCCGTGATGTTTATACACCTGAGTAAATGCCTGTCTCAGCAGTTTGTCCGTGTTGAGTGCTCCAGATCTAAATCCCTTCAAAGGTAAACCCAGCACACCTTTGTCTGCACTGGCCTTGCTGTCTCCAGGCTTTTCACTGGTGAAGTAGAATCTGTTGTAGCAGTGGCTGGCAGTAGGATGGGCAGAGAGACGAGGCTCACACCATTTTAATATTTGTTTTAGATTTGTTCTCTGTAGGTTTAGGTGATGGCAAAGGCTGGATGGCACAAACACGCTGATGGGACTAGTGGAGAGGTGGTGGGGAAGCAGCCTTGTGTGCCCACCGTGGGCTGCATCTGCTTTCCTCTTTCTATATCCTTCCAGCAGTATCTGTTGTGTGGATTGTAAGGGTCCGGGGAAGAAGGGAGTGCAGTTCCTTTGGATGATCCCTCTCAGATACAGCAGTCTTGGTTTTAGAGGTGCTGGAAGTTGTGGTGCTTTTCCTCTAGTTGTGTCATTGCTGGTGCTGGTATTTTCTGCCCAGCTGGGCAAAGCAGAGTATTTTTATTTTCAGCCCGTGCTATTGAGGAGAGGGCCATTTGTCAGATGCTTCTCTCCATGATTGCCAAGAGGTAGGAAATGTGCTGCACTGAACTGAAAGCACCTTGGGGTTGTTGTTGTTGTTTTTGTGCTAAGCCAGCACTCTGCCCAACGCAGCGGCCCAGATAACATCCACCAGGGCAGGGCCCGTGGCCGAGAGGGCAGCTGGCACCACAATGGGTGGCACTGCCAAGCAACCAACGCCTTGAAGTTTCGTCAGGTTCAGGGTGCGTTTTCCTCCAGCCAGAGGCGCGGCACGGGTGCTGCTCTGCTGCAGCAGAGCTGGGAGAGGAGGGGAAGGGTCTCCAAGATGGGCATCTCGAGTTGTGTCTCTGCTCCAGACATCAGCAGGACACCCCTGGTCCCTGGGACAGGTCACCAGTCAAGCTCCACTGCTCCATCACGCTGCGTGGCTGGAATAGATGAACAGATTTGAGGAAGGCAGAGACTCCAGTGCTTGTTCTAGTCTTTCTCCTCCCCAGCTCCAGCTTTAGTCAAGAGCTCAAGGAGACTTTTCTGCTCCTGCGGCAGCCTAGGCAGAAAGGCCAGCTGGCCCCAACTTATTCTGTTTTCATTTCTAGATACACTGCTGGAGCCCCTTTCCTTAAAGCCTGACTGTCCTTTCTGCATATCATTGACTTGGGCACTCCCTGCCTGGGAGAGGTGGCTTGTTGGAGCTCTGGAGTGTGAGCTGGTATCCCACTGGTTTTGTAGTGAGACTGCTAGCCCTGCAGTCCTCCAGTGCTTGCCCACAGCTATTCTATATGCTAAGAGGGGTAGATGCATCCTACAGTTCTCTGGATTTGCCTGCCCAGTGGTAGGATACGCTTGAGAGGCAGCAGTTGCTTGGCCTCAGCAAGGCCACCTGGGTTTTGGTCGCTGGTGGTGACGCCCTGAGTCAGCTCCACATTGATTGCTGTGTTTCTCACCTCATGTAGGTTTTTCTGTCCAGAGCTGTCAACCACACTTCCAGCAGTCAAGCTACAAGCAACTCTTTTCCTTTGGTAATTGCTGCCTGTGGCTTGGCACCAGCAGCGTCAGAAACCCTCCCAGGTAGCCCATCTTGGGCTGTGGACTTGGGTGTAGTATGTTGCCTCGGGTGGTATGGAGTGGCATCATCCTCTCACTTCTCAGCTTTGGAAATCATCCTGGAAGCCTGAGCTGAAGAAAGAGGGTGAGAGTGGAGCCAAACCTCTTGTTCCAGGTGGGACAGTAGTGGCAGGAACACCTATTGTCCACAAAAATGTTGCCAAGCCACAGAAGGCAATTAGCAGGGCAGAAAAATGTGGTTCCTTTAAAATTTTAATTTTAAAAATAGTTATTCTTTTAAAATTGAATGAATGTACATTGCTATGCCAAGTAGACAGAATTGGGGTTGTAAGAGCAGCATCTGAAGTTATCTTACCACTGTAGTTACCTACTTAATAAAACAGGCAGGTTTGTCAAACAGGAGTATATTCTATCCTGAACAATAGCCAAGTGTGAACAGGATGTAGAACATCGGGTTACTCTGCCTTTGGCACAGAGGACGAGGAAAACAGTCCTGCAGAATGGCTGAGGGATCTCTTTCTAACCACATTGTTACCAATGCAGTTGCGGTGGAGATAGAGCTTGAAAACAACTTTTTCCTTCTTTTGGGGTCTCCTGTTAGTGTTGCAGATATAAACTTTGTATTCAGCAGTCAACCCCTTCATGCCTTCACAAGGTGTTCATGCAATCTCCCTTAGATACAGAGAGCCCTTCTGCACCAAGCCCTCTCTCCAGCTGACGCTGCAGCCATGGTTTATATTCGTGTCAGGTTGCTGCCTGTCCCATGCTCTTTCAAACACACTGATGGCTTTCCTTAGGTTAATCTTTCCTCTTTGCTCTTCCCATGGTCTCAAGCGAGATCACAAAAGACTTTCAGTATCTGGCCATAGCTAATCAGGATTTTGCCTCTCTGACCAGATTTCTCAAAATACTCATGTAAGAACTGCAGCAGTGGTCACCTTACCTAGTATTGACAGTAGTCCCACTTCAGGCTGGAGGTTAGACTACTCTTGTTCCTCCAAAGGTCCTTTCCAACGAAGACCTCTGTGACTTTAGTTCTTAATTAACTGCCAAGCAAATCCTGAGAGACTTCATCAGTTTTTATGAAGCAACAAGCCCTGCAGAAATTCATATGCTCATGTGGTTAAGTAATGACAGTAACAGCTGGATTGGTGGCCAGGAGACAGGGACCCATCACTGCAGAGAATCTTGAAATACAATGTGAGAGCCTTGCTCTGAGGTAAAACTCCAGTTCCAATAACCCATATGAGCAAGGAAAATCATTTTTCCCCCCCAAAAAAATATGCACTGAAAGTGAGGGATGAAATTGTTGTACTATATGAACCTATGTACATTAGGTTGCATCCTTATCTGTCTCTCCAACTCTGTTCCTCTTGGGATGCTTTTAGATCTCCTGTCTAAAAAGCTGCAAATGAAAAGGGCATGTTTTCTTTCCTCTTCATCATTTAATGGTTTTTAATTTGCTGTTTCATCCTGGTTCTCCTGCCTTGACTGTGTGCAAGCCACAGTACTGGATTACAAATAAAGGACATGACAGTTCCTTTAAAAACCTTTAAAATAAGGCTTAAATCAAGTTATGTGCTATAAAAATCAAGCATATTTTTCAAATAAATAAAAGGAATCGATATTTTTTGTTGTTGTTTAGACTTGGTATGGATGTTATGATCCTCCAATTCTTTAAATACCTGAGCTAAAATGTGTACTGGTTAATTTCTCTTTACACTGTGGTGACCAGAGTCCTACATCTCACCTTCAGGGCCAGTGAAGGTGGAAATAGGTAATGAACTATTTTTAAAAATCGGCAGTGCTGCGTTCCGGGAATTCCTGCAGTACTTTTCAGAACCAAGTTTGTAGGTTTTGAGCACAGATAGGGAAATATGTCATCTGTGTGAATTGCTCTAAATTACCTGCAATTTGTTGGGAGTTGCCATTTCTAAGTACTTATTGCAACTCTAGATATTTGAGGAAGCTTTTGATTATCCTGCGCTTGTAAAATGTAATTGGCTATTTCTTAATTGTTGTCCTCTGTGAAGTGTAATTACCTGTAATGTAGAGCTTTTTATTTGTCAATGCCACAAACAGGAAATCAAGAGTGTCTGATTGAGATAAGTTTGGGGACTCCACCACGACTTGTAATTGCATCAGATGACCTGTTTGTGATGGGACTGGTCTCTCCTGTAAAGTCCTCCTGTAAAGAGACCTTCAAAGAACCTGGAAATCTTAAATACCATCTTCATATATTGCTATGGAGAAGTCTGGCTTGTACTTTCCTCAAACTGTTTTCAGAGAGCTACTGTCTTCTTAGCAGGGTAGTGGCATGTCTTTATTCAGTCATATTGCATGAAGTTTTGGGAAGAATAGGCTGATTTAGAATGAATTGCTTAAATGCACTTAATCAGAAGACATTGTAGAGCTTGTTGATGTTCATGAATACCTTAGAGAGGTCAGTTAATTGAAGCTTAGCAGCCTGAAGAAAGCTGATACAGAGAATCCCAATCCTCATTGGTGTGTGGTGGTACCTGGATGTAGAGAAGAGGGTTGTACTGAACCTTGATCTGCTGCAGACTAAAAGCCTGTCTGATCCCAGTCGGACATCTCTGCTCAGGGAGTTGGTTCTTGTGTCCCATCTACTGTTCAGCTGCCCTTGATCCAGCTGTGTCAGCATTCCTTTAGCACCAGGGCGTGTGTGGGAATGTACTGGATCCTGGGGTGACCTGGTTGGGGGGGTTATGTTACATGACCAAGGTCTAAACTCTTGTCTCGTATCTGTGTCATGCACAGTCATGCTGAAGCTTTTGTCATCGTCATCTTCCCAAGCCACATCTGTCCTGGCGGGGACATTAAATGTTATTGCTTAATTGAACTTAAATGAGGCTGGGAACTTACTGGGAAGTTCTTTGAAGTTCCGGGTGAGTTTTGTGTTTTACAACAGGAATAGAACCATCAGACCAGGTATGTTCACCCCTCCTTTATCTCCTTTATCTCCACCCAGGCTTGGCTGTGTTGACCCAGTGCAGTGCTGGGGAGCGGTGCAGGAAGACATAACATAGATTGGCACCTCCAGTCTGGGGCTCTCTCTCCAGTGTAAGGGGTTGCAAAGGGAAATTAAAAGCCCTCTCATTGCCCACTGCAGGCCTGGGAGGTGCTGTGTGAGGCAGGCTGGTTTATGAGGAGCTCTGCTTCTCTGCCTGGGGTTCCCAGAGCTTTTGTGTATGTGTGTTTTCTTTACATGCAGTCTGTGGGTTTTAATATCCTCCTCACTGTGCCTTTAGAGCATGACTGAGAAGTGAAAGCCACTTGAGTGTGTCCTCCAGGAACTCCTGGCCAATTCTGCCAGGCCAAAGCAGCAGCACAAGCTTTCTTTGGAGGAACCTCCTAAAAACAAAACCTTAAAATAAAAACGGTCTTCTTGCTGAATTAACTATCTGCAAGCATAGAATTATTTAATTTTAGTTTTGCTTTTTTGATGGTGACCCTGTGCCGAACAGTTCTCAGGGAAAGCAGTGAGTCAGCTTGCCCAACAGTGACTCTATTGATAGATGGAAGGAGTGGCCCTCAAGTCTGTCTAGTCATTGTTGGTGCTTGGCTGGAGCGCCAGGGGCTCTGAGGGCAGGCTCAAACACCTCTCGCCAGCCTTGGGAGATCAAACGCTATGAGTCAGGCCACAGAAAATCATGATAGGGCCCAAACTAATTAAACCTCTTTTTTTTTTTTTTTTTTTCCTTTTTCTTTCTTTTTTTTTTTTTTTTTTGATCCCTGTTTTGGGAGTGAGAAGGAAAGGACACACACACACTGGGGTGTGTGGGACCTGCCAGCTCATGTGTCCTTGCAAGTGGGCTTTTCTGGTGCCTCCCAAGCTGTTCTAATGGAAACTCTGCCTAGTCCTTCATCTGCTCTGGAGTGATGGGATCTGCCAGCTTTCTCCTCTCTTGATATCCTCTAATTTCTCACCTCTCTTTGTAAGGGCATGAGGCAGACCTGGAATATAAACACCTAGCACCAACACACCACTGCTTTGTATCCCAGCTTCTGGTTATTTTTCGATTCAAAATGCACATGAGCTGGAAAATGTTTTAAGAGAGGCTTTAATTCTTTCTATTTTTTGTGTCATTTTGATCAAGGTGGGAGAGGCAGGAGGTAGCCAGATGGTGAGAAGTGCAGCTGTGCTTCAGCCCCACCAACACCTTTCCCTTGGGTTTTCCCATGTCCTTTCCTAAGGCATGGCTTGCTATCAAATATGAGGAACCACATCCATGAAGCTCACAGAACTTTCCAACAGAACTTTGACTATAAACCAAACCTTAAAGATTATGGATGTGAAGGACCATAGCATCTCAGCTCTTCATGCTAGCGCTGCTCTCCCATGAGTTGGTACTGTCCCCTGAGCAAGAGAGGGTTACAACAGGCACCAAGTGCCTCAAACTTCACTTTGGGCTATTAAATGCATGTGCCACACACTTCAGTACCTCAGGCCATACTGCCTTGAGCTTTCTTCAGGTGCTCTGAACATGTGGTGTTCATGTCCCATCTCCCAGGCACCAGGAGCAGGCCAATTTTCAGCATAACGCACAATCTCAACTATTTTATTGCTTAATTTAGGCCATAAAGTCCCTTTGATGTGTTGTGTAATGCAACGTTCATTCTGAAAAAGTGGGTGGAGTAGCTTTATGGTATTATAAAAATAAATAAAATGCCTGGCAGGATTTTGAAACCACATGGTCATTCCTCCTCTCTCTGCAGATAAGTTGATTGTTGAGAGAGAAATCTTGCTTAATATCTAACTTTGGGTGATTTATTTCTCCAGAGTCCTTTCATCTCCAGCATGTATTGGGTTATCTGTGACTTCTAATCTGATTGTTTTAAGTGTGATCAAAGAAACCAAGAGAATTCACTTTGTTTTCCCACTGTATGAACAGAATGCTGTTTGTACAGTGCATTACATCACCTGTTCCTGCTGCTCCTGAGTCCTGCACCAAATGGCTGTGGTATAAATAGAAAACAGAATGGACTTGTAGGGGGTGATGAAATTTGTTCCACTTGCCGAGTAAAACAGAGTTAATTCAATGAATGCTTTCTTCACGCCCAGCTCTACCTCAGCACACAACAACAAGGGCTGAAAATGTTTGGAATAACTCACTCGTGCAATGTGTGGAGCTGGCATTTGGCAGCCTCAAGGAGCTGTGCTGAAAATCCACGGGAGATGGCAGGCAGGGAGACTGCCCTGGCGTTAAAATTGCTGGGATTCTTTCCAGGCGATCCAAAGAAAGAGTTTGGCTTTGCATGAGCCTCATCGTGTTGTTGTAGCTCTCATGGTCCAAAGGCAGGGTCTGTGAGCAGAGGTGGTCGCCATCCTTGCCCAGGTTTGGTGCTGCAGGATCCCTGCACCCCAGAAAAACCCCACTGTTGAAAGCAGCTCTCTTTTGGAAGGTCTAGAGGAAGCAGTGCACTGGGTCCCACCTGGCTGTTGCAAACTGTGCATTTCTGGGGAATAAGTGCCAAGGAGCAGCTCTGATTCACATGGAGGCCCTGGACATGCCTCTGATATTAAGCCTGGAAGTTGCATTTTTCTGCTTGATTGTAAAAATGCCAAATTGAAGAAAGAATATCTCAGTGCTTCACCGCCACATAATCTCAGTGTTCCATGGAGGATGGTTGTCCTCTGCAGTTTTGCCCTGTCTCTAACATCTCCTGGCCTTTTCAGGAGTACTGAGCAGCATTTTCACTCCAATTATCTAACTGATTAAGGTATTTAACTTGGAACATTTACTCTCAGCCTGTGTTTGACTTTCAGTTTCTTACTTCTCTCATAGACTGGGAGGGTAATCTGAGGGTCTGGATGTTTCCTTGCTAGCTTTTCCAAGCAGTAGCTGTTGGTCTTAAACTAAAATTAAAAAAAACCCCTCTCCTCCTTACTGACCTTGCCTTGACACACCTACAGGCTCTCATGAAAATCCCACCCTGGGTAAATAGTTCGAGTTTTTCTTCAGAGGAGAACTGCCATGCATCAAGAGGTCAGGGAAATAATTTGGGAGATAAGGTGTTTTTATCTTAAGCAATTAGTCCTTAGTGTTTAGTTGGGTTTTTTTCATTTTCTAATTGGATTGGAGGTTGTTCTTGTGTAGCATATGGTTGCTATAGGAATACTGAACTAAAAAAAAGTCTAAAACCTGTGCTCCCCTACCTCATCCTGCCCCTGCCACCCTGTTTGCTGGAAAGCAGAAAGCCATGGACATTTCTGACATGCCATTCCAGCAGGATGAGCTCGGGGCCCTATCTCCCCATCAGCCTCCAGGTGCTGATCATCTGATACTCATCAAAGTTTTGCCCATCCATCATTGGGCTGCTGGTGGTTTTCTCTGTCCATAGTCCCCAGGTTGGAGGAGCAGGAAGGAACTGGGAGGAGGACAGAAGCATGGAGTTTTCCCTCTGGATGTCGTCGCAGTGTGGGTTAGGCAGGACTCATTTGGACTGCTCGGGCATGGCTGAGTCTCCTCCTTGCTCAGCTGTCACCCTGTGTGGTGGGGAACTCTCCTTCTCTGAGCAAACTGTGCAGTTTCTTTCTAGTGAATTATAGGAAAATTACATTGTTCTTGCACCAATATGATTGACCAAGCCTTTCCCAGTGTCCCTGCAGGGTACTGTGCAGTTACCTGGCCTTGCCCTACACACAGGTCTGTCTCCCCTAGGTGCAGCAGGACACTGAGCTGGCTCTCTGCAGACTCACCAGCACCCCTGTGTTCCTTGCCTCAAGGTCATACTGCAAAAGTTGCCACAGCCAAAACAGTTCTCTTGTGTTGTTTGCTGGTGTTTGGAGGCCCCTGCTCGCTCAGCTGAGGAGGGAAAATGCTAGGACTTGTGTTAGGGTGGGGGTTTTCCAGCCCTTGAGGAACAGCATCTTCCTTGGTGACGTTTCAACTTTCCTTTGGTGTGATTTGATGGTGGGCAGGGACATCCCTCAGCAGTGGCTGGGAAGCTCCTGTGTCTCTGAGCCCTTGTGCATGATGGGGACTGAATTCTGGGCTACAGACTGATGACAATGAGCTCTCCTTATGGCTGTTTTATTGCTGCTGTTGTAGATCTTAGAGGTGTCTGGTTGGACTCTGCGAGTTGATGGACACAGTCATGAGCTGAAATTAGCTGTGTCTGCTTGAATTCACCTGTTGGGGTATCAGGGTTTAGGGTAGCCCTAACCCTAACCCATGTAGTGCTCCTTCCACAACGGAAATCTATAGTTCCATGTGATACACTGCTAGATTTTTTGCCCCCCAACTGCATTATAGAAAAAGCACTTAAACACATCCAGAGGTGTGAATTACAGCTGATGTAATTAATTTGTGTTTGTGGGCCTGGCCTCCTGCAGTCTATCTGGCAGTTAAGAAGAACAAAAATCTAATCTTGGAGAAGATTAGGAATTCTTTGACAAAGGTTAAACCAGGGTGATGCTGCCTTATCTTTTGTTCTGGTGTCCTGTGGCAAATCTGTAATTAAAGTAGGCAGGCGGTTCTAAACCAGCAGCATCTCTAGTCACCTACCTTGTTTTCTTTGCAAAAGACAAGTCTTAAAAATGGTTAGGCATAAAACAAGACTGAGGCAACTCTAGATCCTTGTCACTGCAGGAATGCCCATCACAGGACAGTCAGAGCCAGAGGCTACTGTGACGTCTGAAGTCTCTCCTTCCCAAGCCCATCTCCAGGCTTGTCCCAGCCCTTCTCATCCCTCCTACCCTGGGGTGAGTGAGCAGCACAAATACTGTGCATTGGAGGAGAGCTGGAGAGGAAGCAGGGAGGGAGGGAGGCAGACAGGCCAGCGGGCAGCTCCGAGCCAGGAAGCCAGCCTTGCCTTCCCTGCGGGCTGCCTGGTGTGCTCAGCCCCAGCCCAGCTGCAGCAGGATTTGGTCCCAGCACACTTCCAGCCAGCATGTCATGGCAAGCTTCCCCAAGCAGCAGTTTCCACTTTTCCTCTTTGGTGTCTATTGTTTTGTTATTTGGGGAACTGGAATCCATGATCAATTTGGAAATGTGGTTAACATCAGTCTCTGACGCAGCAGGGTGGGTTTTTTTCCTTTCAGATTGGTCTGAGCCTGAGCACATCTTCCCCTGGACAACTCGAGGGCTTCACAGCTCTCCTGTGACCCACACACTCGGGCAGTGATGCAGCACTCACTGTCTTCACTGCTGAAAGACCATCCCATTTAGTCTCAGGAAAGCTGCACAATGCTGGCTTGGTCTAAATCAGACAAATAGTCCCTTGATCACAAAGCGGCTTTCCAAAAGGAGGAGGTTGCCTGAGTGCTGATGGTTTAGATTTAGTCATTTAATGCATCAGGAATAGGTTACGTTCTCAATTATTTTGATTTCAATCTAATGTGTTAATAATGTGAGTCTCTTAGAATGAAAATGTATTTCCAAGTCACTTTAAGTATTTGCTAGCGCTGTAAGTTGGAGACATATGTGGAAGAAAGGGCCATCTGATGAACTGCTATTGTTCTCTTAATTCAACCCACTCCATTTGGGCCACTCAGCATGAATGGCTTTGTGTTTGCTAATAAAATCATGCTATGTTCCCTGCAACACATGTTCTGCATATCCCAGCTAGTCAGCAGCAGTAAAACCTTATTTTTATAGGTTCGTAGTGTTACCTTCTCAACTATGGCTTCTTTTAGATACAGCAGTGTTTCCAGGTTTGGCCTTGGCACACTGGAGCACACAGGGGTGGCCATAAGCCTGTGTTTCTGGCTCATCTCCCCCCTTCCCCTTGGCACCTCAGGCACTTGTTCCTTGTGGCTCATCAGCCAGCGTGTGTGTACCTCCTCACCTAAAGGGTGCTGTGTCAGCAGCTGCTGGAAGAGAAATAGGAGTGTTCTCCTTGGACTGCATCCTCCTGTCCCCAAAATGTTTGGATGAGCCCAAGTTGCTTCTTGGACTGTCTCAGAGAGTGGCTGTGGGCTCCACAGCCCTTTTATCTGCTGGGTTTAGGAGACACAAAGACGATATGAGAAGTACTCTGCTGTTGCATAATCCCAGGAGAGCTGCAACCATCCTGGCAGTTTCTTTGGGCAGTCCCTGAGACAGAGGGATGAAAAGCAACCTCTGCCTTAGCACAGCATCTCAGAGAGGGCTGCTCTCAGCAGTTGGCTGGCAGTGGTCCTTCACAAGCTATGTCCAAGCTGCAGGGAATCAGTATGCAGAGCAGTTACTCCGTTTCTTTGGCACATTGTTTTTTAAGGACTCTAGGGTAGAGGGGATTAGACCAAGTTCTTAGGGGAGGAGAATAGCCAGCAGGGGATGGCTGGTCATTTTTGTTCCTTTTGTAGCACAAACAATCTCTCCCTTACTACTCATAGGGCTCGTGAGCCTTTGTGATGTTTATTTGGCTGAAAGATTTGGAGACCTCTGGTCTAGATAGCTCTCCAACTGAGAAGGGGAATTTAGGCACTTGTGATAGCGTGGCCAAAGAAATTACAATAAATATTTGGGAGATTTTATTGTTTGGCATTTGTCAAGGATGGTTTAGCAGAATGAAATCTTTAGTGGAAAGGATGGAATCTTTAGTGGAAAGGATGGAAGTCCAGCTGAAATGACAAAGATGTGCCTGGGCTGGCGTTGGCACATCTTCCACACTTGAGGGATTAGAAGAAATTGTGTAATAGCAACATAATGATCTGCAGAATTGGCTCATTTAAACTTCAGCTGCTTTTGTTTAGGAGATGGACTTAAAATCTGAAACTGGGTCAAAATCTTTTCTTGCTCTAGAGCTAAAAGTTCTACATGTTTTAGACTTCTGTTTGAAGAGCCCTCTCTCTAACTGCTGTTCAGCCAGCCCTCCTGGGCTGATTTTCAGCCAGGCAGGTGACCCTGGCCTGCTGGTTCTTGTCACTTGGGAAAGTGCTGTTGATCAGGACCAGATTTTCTGGGGTCTGATGATCTCCAACACATCCTCTACTGCTGCTGGAATCATGGTCCTCTTTAGGACTGATAGAAATGTCTCCTCTTTAAGATGAGGAGCTGAGCCAGCTCTGTAGATGCCGGGTGATATATTCAGTCTCCTGGATTCTTACCACATTTTCACTGAAGGTCAGAGTCAGAGTTTTGTCACTTGGTGAATTTGCCCTAGACTACCAGCAGGACAGAAGTCTTCCTCAGCAATGGCATTCTCCCCAAAAATGAAGCCCAAGTCTTTGAGAGCTGTTGTGGCCCTATTTCTCCTCTGCAGCAGAAAAGAAAATCCTCAAAACGTTTTTTTGTGTGTGTGATTGCATTTCCAACAGTAGAAGAGGATTATTCTTGCAGGTTCCAGGGTCAGCTTCTTGCAGACATGCATGGCCTTCTCATCTCCTGGGGTTGGCCCCAGTCAGGGAACTGTGCAGATATTTCTTTGCCCCAAAGTTCCCTAACTTTTCCCAGATAATACAGTCCAAGGTTAGTGTCAGGAAATGGCTTCTTGGGAAAGTCCTCTTCCTTACTTCTGGATAAAGCCAGTGTGGTAAATTGCTCTGACTGCTCACCAGGACTGAGGTAGGCAATCCCGCCAGGCAGTCACCCTACCACTCACAGGAAAGAAACAAAGTGATCCTGCACATGGAGAACCCATGTCACCAACAGCAGAATTCATAAATTCCTTTATTGTTTGCTAAAAGCTGCAAATGCATCTGCAGAACACACAAACATTTGTTATCATCTCGAGCGAGGAGATGATGCCATTGAGTGTTAGCAACATGCACACACACAACAGAGGAGTCTCTTCACTGCCTTATTTGCAGTGTGAGTTTTACATCACGCTGTGGATGTACACGTAGCCCAAGAAAGTCACTCCTAGAATAAAAACCACTGGCAAATACTGTCCTGTCTTCCCTGGATGTGACACGGTAGCAGCAGCAAAGGTTGGCAGCAGTGTCACTTTACTGTCACGTCGTGTCACGCAGGAGTCCCACTGCAGCAGCTGCACATGTGCAGGCTCAGACAGACATTGGTGCCACAAGCTCCTCCATGTTTTGGTTAATTCATCTACAGTTTTCATACATGGGTTCAGGGACGGGTGCTTTCATCAACTTTGTGATCAAAATGTGTGCCAAGGATATTATGAGTCATATTCCAGACTCTCTTGTAGTTTTGGAGAAGGGATTAATGGGGATGTTAAAATATTGCTCATTTATGCCATAGGCAGAGCTGGCAGCAGTGGCTGTAGTCACGGTTGCCCAACATTCCCCATTATATAAAACTTTGTTGTAGTTGCTCATATCTTTATCAGACTGTGTTGTTTGGTGTTCTTCCATGCTGAGATTCTGCCTCAGGCTGAACTATTTTGGCAAATTTTAGTAAAAACAAAGGGGGAGGAAATTACATTGTTTTGTTCATGTCAGAGTCTTACAATTTACTTTACATTGATAACCTTCCAATTTTCCCACTTTGAAGCAGGGGTTTGGCAAGTGGGTTGCTGGAGGTGGGAGGTTGCTGGCAGCTTGAACATGTGTTTTGCCATCCATGTGAGAATCCATTCAATATGACTGAATTATAAACTTGTGAAATGGAACAAGCCCTATAGAAGATGGTTCAAAATTTTGGCAGTCAGAGTACCTGAAAAGTGTATTTTCTGTGACGGTTCTCATGGCTAAGACTTCAGAGACAGGAAACTGCAATTCCTGCTGCTGCTGATCGTGGTGCCTTCAGCACTCATCGTTAGGTGAGCCAGCTCTCTTCTCACATCATCCAGAAAAGGCACTCACAAAAAAAAGGCTTTTTGTGCAGTGATGGGGAAGAGGTGAGGAGGGGGAGTTCCTCCAACGGTGAGCAGGTAGTGTTGGGAGCTAGCAAGAGACAAGCTGCACAGGGTATTGGGACTGGAAAGGGGTTTCCCAGTGCCTCCCAGAGTTTTCAGGTGCTGTAGCCAAAACTGCCTGTTGTTCAGCCTTTTTGCTTTTTCCATGCATGGGGTGGGTAGAGCCAGAGGAGCCAACAGAGCAGATAGGAAGGAAAGTGCACAGGGCATCTGCATTGCCTCTTGTGTTGGTGAAAGGCCCTGTAGTAGAAGAGACAGAAGATGCAAGCAGGAGAACAGAGGTCCTTCTGTGCTGGGTTTTGCCAGAGCAATGCTGAAAGACAGCTCTTCTTCCTGGGAGAGAGTCACTGTGCCTGCCTCAGCTTTCTGTCTGCTACTTGAGACCCAGATCAGACTTGCTGATGTGCTGAGCATGCATCAAGGCAGAAGTCTTTAAAAACACTGAGTATTAGACCCAGAGCATTTCAAAATGAGCACCCACTACTTGAGAATGTTGTGACAATTTCAGCATTGCAGTTGAGTTTTTGTGCATAAGAGGATAATGGCTTTTCTTTCCCCAGAGTAGCAAGCACAAATAAATACAAGATACAGTTGTGGATATTGCCACGAGGAATCTCCAGCAAAGTGAGTAATGGTGCATTCAATTTGAGATTTGGATGATGTAAAAGTACAAAGAAGGGGATAAATAAGGATATGAATCTATTTATCCTGTGCCCTGAGCAGATGAAGTTTTGCAGAGAGGAGTAAGAGATAGTGATACATGAGGAAAAGAGATACTTTTTGAGTAGAAGATACTTCTTTTCCAATTTACAGATTGCTTTCCTTGCTGTCTTAAGGAGAAAACATCTAGAGCAGTGATGCATTCCTGTAGTACCTACCTGTCTGTGTGGTGTGGCCCACAGGCACTATCAGTATGGGCATCAGTAACAGATGGTGGGGTTTGTGTCACACAGGTGGGCTCCAGTGTTTCACAGCTCCTCTGCTCCAGGCCATACACAGAAAACAGCCTTTCCCTTCATCCATGGAATTTAATTTCTAGTCATGACACTTTGGATGATTGCAATGTGGCAGTGGGTCAGACGAGCTCTAGTGCTCTGCTCCTGCTATAGAAGAAGAAAATGGTGTCAGCAACACATCATGTCAACTGGGGATGATTGTGGGCCCACCCACTGCCATCCAGAATGCAGAATTAAATCAGGTCTCACCTCTGGGGCTGCAAAAATGGGGCTTTTGCAATGGTCCTGTGCTGTATTCAATGCCTGGGGAGTTGTCAGCTGGAGTTGGAGCATTTGAAGTGATTGTAAGATCTTCTCTCCATGTAGGTTTTCTGCTGAGATCAGTTATTCAGAGCACTTATGAGTCTCTCCACGCTTCCCCATTTTCACTAATTATCACAGTGTCTCTGGGGCCTCCCTTCCCTGCTGAATTTGGTTGGGTGTCAGCAAGTACCTTGTACTCAGAATTTCTGGAGAGATTAAAAAGACAACAGTGGAACACACAGAGTTTGCTTATGTAGCCTTGTGTCTTTAAGAAACTGAGGTAGAAAACCAAATACAGTCATCTTTTATCTGAGCAGTGGTTCATTTGTTTAGAACAAAAAGCACATTGCTTGCATTGTCACTTACTCCTCCTATATGGAGCTGTCAACTGGTTTTAATTGTATAAAGATAAATAGGAATGGAACAAGGCTTCAAACAGCTCTTTTATAGCACTTGGAGTGGACATGGTACTTCATATATATACCACAGTAATGCATACCAGATGAAAAGATACTGAGGAATTTGTGCAATAAAGGTAAAAGCCCATATATCTGCCTGTTCCAATGGATGAGAACCAAAACAGAAAAAATTTTGAAGGCAAAAATAACAACAAACCCCAGCACAGTTCTTGAAGTCAGGTTTCACCTGCTGTGAAGTGCCCCCAGGAAAAACAAGCACAGGATTTGCCCAAGCAGTGGCCAAATGTCATAAGGGGAATGGGCCACATGTGTAAGCCTCCCAAACTAAAGGTGTTTCACCTCCCCCCAGGTCTGGAGTTTAGTTGGACCCTTTGGTATTGCTGTGTCCCAGGGATCACCCTGTGGGCTCCTGTGCAATTTGTCTATGATAAACTCTTTTTCATTTTTTTCCCCTCCCTGCCTCCTTTAGCTGTTTTTGTCTCCATTTTAATACGTGATTCAGTGAGGTGAACTGGTTCTTGCACCTTGGATTATTAAGAATGCCTCTGGAGATGTGTCACCCTCAGGAGCAGAGCATGCCCAGCATACCAACCTTGGAGTTACTTTCCCAATAAACAGGGATTACTGACCCACCTGCCCTGGCTCCCTTTGGATGCTGGTCTCCATCTTTCTTAGTTTGCCAATCAGACACCAAAGTTAGATCCATTTGTAAAACAACAGCCATGAGAAATGGGAAACTGAATCCACTGACTTCATTCTTCCTTTTTCAAGATGACTTTGTGTGACCTCAGTGCAGCAGTTGATGGTTTGGCTTCCAGGTCTGGCTGGAGGTGCAAGGTTTGGTTACTGTCCCAAAACTAGGACTGTGAAAGAATATTTCGTGCTCATCGTCTAGGGAAAACTTACTTTAATCTTTGCTTAAAAGGAAGGCTGTTTGTAGCAGCTTCACAAGACCATCTTCCTTTTGTATGCCTGTTTTCCAGAGACAACAGCAAGTTGTTTGCTGTTAGTCTGCTAAACTCTTAAAAAAGAAAGAAAGTAAGTATATCTAGAAAGGGAAATACCTGTTATAACAGCATCTCTCTCCCTTGGACACAGTTTCTGTGTTTTACATTCCTTCTGGTGGTTGTTATTACAGTTCTTCTGAGGATTTGTCATTGCTGTCAACCTCTAATAGACCTTGTCAGAAGGACAACATGACTCTGTCCACCCTCCTCTTGCCCCAGCCCCCTGCATTATATTGGCCAGGTCAGTTTGAGCTGTGAGGGGAAAGTCAGATTACAAGCTCCCAGTAGCAACCAGGAGACCGTGTTAGGATTTATACTTTTGCTGTGATGCTGACATCTCTTTGGAGCTGAGCAATAAATAATAGAGCAAGTTTAAAAGCTTTTTGCAGCTTGCCAGTATGTTGTTGTTGATACAGCCTGCCATTTGTTAACATGATCCAACAAGTATCCTTTAATGACCCCATTTGGGGAGCCTGTGGGACTCCAGAGCACTGCTAGAGAAGCTCTGTTTCATGGTGCTGTACTTCTGAGACCTACTTATCTGTCATGGTTGCAGTCAGCTGATGCTTATGAACTCTTGCTCATTATAAAATACTGATTGGAGGCAGAAGTCTTCTGCAGGGGTACTTCTTTTCTGTCCCGATGTAATAGTCTCTTGACTTTAAACTTGAATGTGTTCCCTAGATGGAAGTAAAGTTAAATAAGACTTTGCAGGAATTTTTAATGTGAAGGTATGAAACATCTTTGTGAAGGTCTTTTGCTCAACTGAGTTTTTTTTTCATGTGCTGCCAATATCTGATCCCACTTCTTGACCTTTAATATACACTGAGAGAGAAGATTAGGATGTTTCTAATCAGCTGAATCTCCCCTCTGGGAGCACTATTAAATCTTGACTCACGGCTTTATCTCTGATGGGTCTTGCCAGCCCTCCATGGTTTTGGTTTTGTTACCAGCTGAGGTCAGAGTTCATTCACCTCAAAGGTTCTTGTTCAATGGGGGAAGTTTCTTGGATCATTTCTGTAGGAGTTAAGACACCAGCGAGCAACTCTGCTTGGAGGCAGACCTCTTCTCTTCATGTGCCTTGTGAGCCAGACCTTAAATCAGTGAAATAAAGTCTTTTATTTTGTGCAGGATTACTGCTAATTCTGCCCACCTCATCATTAGTAGGGCTTCGTCAAAGGTCTTCATGAGCAAACCTGAGTGGTTTTGAGGTGCTACATCAGGTGCCTCGTAGGCATTCAAAATATTACATCAGCCGATTTCTTCTGCAACCCAAATTTGTAATTTCATTAGAATTCCAAGTTTGTTGGCAATAAATTGGTAACGAGCATTGAGTTTCATACCATTGTTCTGAGGGGAATTCAAGTGAGGCTACCAAGTCTGTGGTCGTGCAGCTCAGCTTATGTTACATGGCCCAGTGGTACAGGCAAGTGGTTTAATGCCAAAGCTGCAAGTAGTCTTTGTAAAACAGAGCCCCCCTGAGCTGCATATCTTCCCCTTTCATTTCAGCCATCTGCAATACCACTCAATGTTGTGATTGGGAAATTTATCCCTGAAAGCAGTACAACAATGGATTGCAGTGCTGGAGTTGATGTCCTCCTGAAAAACTTTGACAGTCCAAGAAAGGACTGAGTGCCCATGGTCTTATTTAGCCCTTGGATTCCAGTGGCTCCTGTTCCCCAGTGTGGTCCATGTACCTGTAGATGTCCCTGTCCTACATTTTTGAACACTCCAGAGGCTCCGTAGGTATGTTGGAAGGCAGAGAATGATCTGGAGTCATTGGCCAAAGCTGGATGCTTTGTTTCCATCCAAAAACTTACTCATTCTACAGACCCTGGTCTTAAGTTACTGAATTTGCAGAGAAATCTGCTCGTAATTTCTTTCTTGTAAGCCCTTTCTCGTTGAGCAGAAATTTTGGCAAAGAAGAGCCAAGTCACTGGAGAATCCCCAGTTCTGCCTGGTTATACCAGGCCTCCTCAGATCTTTCCTTGGAACGGGCAGGCAAGAGGAAATACTTTCCATTTCAGAGAAGCGTGGACAAACAACGTTGCTTCAGACAGAGAAGAAAAGTGGCAGACGGAGTTACAGTGCTGAATCCTGCTGGCCAAAAGCATGCTCTTGCCTTTATTCAGTCATTCCTGGAACACAGTGTTCTTATTGTATTCCTCCTCACCCTGCTCAGTGCCTCTCCTCAGGCTCAGGGCTCAGAGATGCCCCAGCCACAGTGCTGGCAGGTTTGGGGGAGTTAAAAAAAGCATCAAACACATCTCGGCAATGGAACCTCTCCCTCCTTGCCTGACGTTGGGTAAACGTGTGTTCTGAAAACCTGGATCCCGTTAGAAACGTTCCTGCTTTCTGGACAACAAAGTACTCGCTCGCCTGGTTTAGTCATTAAGTAAATTTGTGGTTTGGTTGAGACGAAAAATAATGAAGAAAAGCTGTTGAAATCCTGGGATTAATTTGATAGTTTGCAGGCAGTGGTGTTTTTAGGTGGAGCTGCTGCCTTCTTTATGTTGTGAGCAGACCCAGGTACAAACCTGGGCTTCCCTCTTTCCCTGTGCCTCAGAGCCAGGCATTTGGAAGTAATTTGTTCCATGAAGGCCCTCTCGGTGCGGGCGAGGGGGTTGCTCTGGGCTGGGAGCCGCGGTGCGTGGGTGTCGGCACAGCCGGCCCGCGGCTGGAATGCCGGGAGACGCTTTGGGCTGCCCTTCCATCTGCGGAGGGAGCAGCAGCCCGGCCTGCAGGCAGGGACGGGTGGTCGCTCGCTTGGCGTGACATGGAAGGCTCTGAACCGTCGGGAGGTTCACTGGTGTTATTCCATCTGTGACATGGTGGCCCCTTCTGGGAAGAGCCATTTCCTCTGGACCTTCTTTACATCTCCTGGCTGCCCCGCCTGCCTTCCCAGGGAAGCAAAACCACCGGGCAAAAAGCAGAGAGGCCCATGCAAAGACCCCCACAGCACTTTGCAAAGCATTTCCCCTCTCCACCAGCCCCAATTTACCTGGGACAGTCACCAAGGAAAGCAGAGAGCAGGGAGCTGGCACTGAAATGCTGTCTGAAATGCCTGCTCTGTATGTTCATCCACTTAACCACACACACACACATATATATACATATAAAAATATAAAAATCGCTTGTATTAAACATAGATGTCATTTCAGTCTGAGAAGCCAGTTAGCAGAGTGGAAAGCTCTTGCCAATCAGCCTCTTGCTGAATTTTCCCCAGCTCTCAGTTTAAGCAGGGGAAAGGAGACTGCATTATCAGGCTTCTCTACCTGTGTCCATGCTAGCAATCCTGGTGCCCCAGGGAGAGCACATCTGGAGGGTCAGCAAATCAGGGATGAGGACTCAGGACCCATTCATTTCAGGGGTTAACATGTGGATGTTCAGCACATCCCTGCACGAGCTTAATTCTGTCCCTTCCAATAAACTATTAAAAATAGTTCTCCTGTGACATATTGTCTGACAGAGGCCAGGACATGGAGGCGAGTGTGGCTCCTGGGTGGGAGCAGTGTACCCTGGATATCCAAAATGCACACATACTGCTGGGTTTGCCCTTCTTTTGTAGCTTCTTAAGTCACTACAGCAGCTTTTGGATGGCTGATGCAGCCTGGCTGCTCCAAAGCAGTGAGGCTCTTGTTCAGTCACGATTAATGCAGCCAGATATCCTGTATATTTTATAGAAAATATCCTTAATGTTGTCAGCCTTTCATGACTGATAAGGATTCATATCAATCATGTCATGATTTAAAAAAACAAACAAAACTACTATGTTATGGTGTAATCTCAGACTAATACATTGAAATTAACCTAGGCAGATACCTGCTATTGTTAGATATGGAACAGAATGTTCTGCAACATTTGCTTTATTTCAGGAAGATGATCCAATTGTCCTGTTAATTGTTGTGCAGACATTGTGTTGCCCATATTTTTTTAATTTTTTTTCAGTTTAATGAATATCTTGCGCTTTGAGCTATTAAATAAATAAAGTTTGTGATCTTACTCTAGGGGAGACATGCATTGTTTTTAGGAAGTACTTGCTTTTATTGTTTGTCAGACTCAGATTTTTGCAGTTTTGATTTTAAATCTGTTACTAGTGGACAAAATCCAGTATTTACGTTGGGGTGATGCGTGAGCACAGCCTCGCCTCCATTGGAAAGGAGGAGCTGGGAGGGCTGGTTTGGAGATGCACAGTCAGATGAAATCTTGAGGGACTTGTTCTGCAGTTTCCTTGGAACACAGTGGTTTCACCTTGTTGTCTGAAAGCCTTTCCAAAGAAGGTTAGGGTGGCGATAGGGCAGTACAGCCACAATATCTAGTCCTTATTTGCCTCCTAAGGCAAACATTTTACTTCCTGCATTTCAACTTCCTTCCTAGATTCTCTCCCCCACCTTGCTGTATCCTATGATCTAAATTACTGGTTGCAATTAATGCATCCTCTGTACATTAGTCCTGCCTGAGAAGTAGCGTGTCCTTGGTAAATGCAAAGGAGATAGACACTGGAAATTCAGACTGGTGAATCTAGGATTTAGCTTTTGTAACTGTGCTTTAATAGTTCACAATAATTTCTGACGTTCCCCATAAAATAATCTCCATGTAGTCCTAAAATGGAATTGAATGCCTTAGAAGAAAAGAGAAGAAGAAGAGCCCTTATCTGTACTTTTAGTTACATTTTTATTTATTTCCCTTCTTCCTCTGGCGTGGGAGGATGAATATGCAGGGAAGAAGATACAGATTTGCAAAGGCAAGGAGTGCTAAAGAGCGTCATTTTTTTCATCAGCTTTTAAAAGCCAGACTGTAATCATAAATTCCCTGATAGCTGGAGCATGCAGAAGTCGTCTTTAAGCCTACAAGTGACAGGCTGCTGTTGCTTTTCAAACTTCAGATTTCATTTTTTTGTAAGACACAACTTTGATCTGGTTCCTTTGTAATGCTCTGCAGAGCGCCGGGGCCGCTGCGCTCGCCGGCTGCAGAGCTGGAAGTGAACTTTCTTGGCAAGAGCCATCTGGAGACCTCAAAGAACAGATTAACTTGTCCAGAATTGATGTGATCTTTGAAGAAGCTGCCCTTGCCTGGAACACATGTGATTAGCCTGACATTGGCAGTGATAAAGTTAAGATGCACAGCAGTGTCTGAGTACCCAGAGTAATTGGGAAGAGTTTTAAGTGGAGCAACCCCAACAACCTGCAATCAGATTATCAGCTAAATCCCCAATTTTAACCTCTTGAGCCAACTTTGCATCTTTAGCACAGATCAAATCCAGTCAGGAGTGAAGGTTTTCAGCTTTGCATCTTCATAGACTTTTTGTTCTTAGCTCCAAAAGATTCCCATGATGATGCTTTGGGAGAAGCTGTATGGTGCAACTTCTGTGGTGGTTGTTGGTACCAGGGATTGGAAACAGATTTTTCTGTTCAGATGGTGGATTAATGTAATCTTGTAAATTGGACTGCATGGTGGATGCTGTTGTAATCCCTTGTGTAAATGTGACCCTGCTGCTGGGACACTCTCGTCAGCACATGCTATTTAGATATGCTGAAGGGATTTGCTTTGGCTTGTACATCATAAGCCAACATGTGCAGCTTTTAATTTGATTGACTGGCTGTGATAATGAAATGTGGAACTGCATGAAGGATGTGACAGTCACCTGCATGTTGGTAGGTGTAAGTTTTGGAAGTAAGTGGCCAGCTGGAGACTCGGTGACATGTCATTCTGGAAGGACTTTTTGTTTCTTGGATGGAAGTAAGTAACTTTTTAAATTATTTTTTTTCCACACTGAATAAGTGGAACATATCAAAATAATGAGTTAAAATGATTAGACTGCATCCTCCCAATCACAAATGCAAAATGACCAGAGACACCAAATAAGAGTAGTGGTTGGTCCTGGTTTCATGGAAATAGTCATCTTCAGAAATACAGGACTGCAAAAGTTTGAACTAATTTTTCAGAAGTTGGTGTGAAAAAGCAGGGTAGGAGCACAGAATGAGTAGCTGGGTCCCACTGAGTTGCAGTCCTGATCTGTGGTCTCAGGGCACCATCCCTCAGCCCAAACACCACCCAGCAGAAGAGGAAAGGAGGAATTGTGTCCTGCTGTGAGGTTGCTCACTGCAGTGCAGGAGGGAGGGCATCGAAGCTTCTCCAGCTGCCATCGACTATGATGAGACATCTGGAGTTTCTGCAGAGCCCGTTTTGGGATGTCCTTCTGTGGAACTTGCCATCCCCAGAACTCCTGCAGCTCAGAACTTTCCAAGGCGACTCACGAAGTTCAGGTGGTTATCAGCTGCCTTATGGCTCAAGGTGTCTGGAAAATGGGATTTATCCCATGTTAAAAATGAGCTCCTCACCAAAACTGTGGTGACCAAAGGTTCAGACTAGGGTATGGGGTGAAAGTTTCTGGAAGAGCTGTTTAGGTAGAACACATTGGAATTTTGTAGTTGTCAGCTTCATGAGTCTTTTATCTCTTGGATTTGCTAATACTGTGTCTCAAACGGGTGTTTCCTTGGCAGTGCAGGGGTTTGGAGAAGCTTCCCATGCCACCAGGGAGTTTGGAGATGCACTTATTTCTGGGGCACCCTTGCAAGAGGACACGTGCCTGGATTCTATCACAGCGTCAATTCTTTTGATTAAAAATTTTCTTCCTGAAAATGTCAATGTCATAAAAATTCAGTGCTGGATCTGGAGAAGGTGATAGCAATGAAAACTGATGGATTGATCATCTTCCCTGTTAAACTGGGAGCTGTTGCAGCCATGCTGGAACTGCTAGCAGGCTTGGGAAGACCATGTCTCTCAGACCTGCCAGTAGAGTGTTGCGCAACTTATTCCCTCCAGTGGAAATTTAAATTCTACAGAAATTAGTTGCCTAAAGGCCTTTCATCTTCAATGAAGCTTCCTTCTTGCCTTAATGGGTTTTTTTCCCATGCTTGATGAAGAGCATCAGTGAAGAGGGTACATAACTGGTGAGAACCAAAGGGAGTGCCCCACAGATTTGGCTTTGGAGGTGGGATCGGTGAGCTCTTCCTCCCACTGTGGCTGCTGAAGGTGATGCAATTCTTTCCCAGAGCACACCAGCCCTGGGATTTTTGCATAGAGCAAAGAGTAGCATGTTTGGCAAAGGCTGGGGACTTTGCATCCTTGATTTAAAATTGAAATAGCCATCAGGGGAAGTTGTGTGAGGGAGACTGGAGATCCCAGGCTGGAAGGAAAAGAATGCCCTTAGGGACTCAGAATACAGTGGGAACTCCACACAGAGCATGAGGAATGAAGTGGACCTCACCTCTCTGCTCACTTACATTGAGGCTCCAAGATCTGATGGTGCTGGTGTCTGAAGTGCTGGGTGCTTGGTCCGAGATTTGGGGATGGCTGGGATGCAGCCAAGACAACATGCAAAATAGACCCAGAAGAGGTAGAAGGAAACCTTAAGGAAGTTTTTGCTGTTTTTCTGCAGCAGTTTAGGCCCTTGTCAGCATTACTAGAGTGTGCAGTGATCAGTGGAGGGCTTTATGCAAAGAAAAGGCAGCTGGTCAGGCTGACTTACTCAGGTCACTGTGATCTCTGTTATAATTGTTCCCTATGTGATTATTTTGAGGGTTGAACAACTGAGAGCTGCAGAAGAGACATGCAGCTTTATTTCTGCAATGTATGAAATGTTCTGTGTTCGTTTCAAAAACGCTCATTGCTCTTTCTGTCTTAAAAAATGAAATAAAATTCTGAAAGGCTGCAGGAATTTTTGTGAAGTCTAACTTTAAATGCTCACCTTTCCTTTTATCGCCCTTATCAGTGCATAGAGCTCAGTATGTGAGGTTTTTAGCTGACATTTCAAATCGCTCTGAGGGTGCCTTAATCCCTTTTAAAGCAGCCTCCCCTCCCAGATCAGAAGTGACCGGGTTTTTTTGTTAGACTCCATGTTCCTTTAATGTTTTCCTCCTAATAGATGTTGAAAGTGTTCTTCAGAGGCATGGCACAAAACATTCAAATAGTGATACGAGCCAGCTGAAGAGAGTTGTCAGGGAGAGGGAACATTAGGAGAAGGATTGAATACAGATGGATTCCTCAAAAGTAATGTAACCTGTTATGATTGCTTTGAAATTCTATACCCTTTCCATCTCCTTATGCTTAGCAAAAGTTTACATTTGCATTGAAGTATTAGAGGCAGAGCTAAAATGGAAATAATCCCTATTGTATACATACTTAAGTGTGTAATTTTAGCTAAATACAACAGTTGTGACCAAACCTGCATCCTCAGTGGGAAGACCACAGCCAGAGAATGTTGTGGGAGAGCCCAGCCATCCCATTTCCTCTGGAGGTGCCAGGGACCACCCAGGACCCATCTGCTCACTCTTTGTTCCTTCAGCCGTCACAGTTCCACACTCAACAACCTCTGCAGGTGTTCTCTGCTGCTCTGTCTTTAGATCAGCAGATACAAAAGAGAAATGGATTGCCCTGTGCATTTTATTCTGTCTATCTGAGTGCATTCTTAATATAGTGCTAGAATAATCCATGCCTCTTCCAGAGAGTCCTGGCAAAAGGTCCACTAGAAGTTGATACTATATTTTAATTGGGTTGTCCAAAAATCATCCTTCTCTTTGCCCTCAGGGAAGGCCTGAGCTATCCATCATTCCTGCCTCAATTTAAGAGGTTGTCTCAGCCTCCATCACACCGCTGTCATGTCGGATTTGACAGGCGGGTTGCACTGCACAGCACTCCTTTAATGTTCAGAACTGACCGTTCTGTACGGGGAGAATGGCTGAAGGGGGCTGGTGAGGTTTTCACTTATTATCTCTTGCTTTTTAGGGTGAACTTGTTCAAATTATTTTCAGTACTTGCCCTAAAAAGGCGTTCTGAAATCTGATGGAATATAGAGATGAGTTTGCTCCAGTGCACATCTGCAGCGACTGACAGAAAGTATCTGTGGTGATTCACCATCCCAAGTCTCCCTCTGTGCTCGCCCCCAACTGACTCTGTATTGTACCCAAGCATGGAGAAGCCTCACAAGGCTCCCTTCTGCCATGAAAAGACTCAACTGGCTCCGTTTTGAATGCTCTTTGCACCATTCTGTGACTATACTGAGCTTCATCATCCAAGGAGAAATAGCTTGGAGTTTTGGTTGGTTTGTGGCACACAAAATATTCATTTTCTCTTTGTGAGGGTAGGAGAGTAATTTGTTTCTAACTGACCCCATAATGGACCTGAAGCAATATGATTTTTCCTAGTGACCACTGAATATCTATGACCCCTTGAATTGCAAGGAAAATAGGTCATGTGCTGAGGACCCAAAGGGCAGGTGAATGGGAGCTGGGTTAGTAATACATTAGCTGAAGGCTGTTGCCCTGTCCAATTCAGGTTTTCAAATACTTTGGTAATGCTTCCATCCTGGTACACCACGTGCCATATTTTACATTAACAGCATCTGAAAACCTCTGCCTTAAATGGGCTCCTTGCCAGTCCCAGTTCGTGTAGTGTCTGTACTGTGTTTGTACTCCATATAAATATACACAAACTGCCAGCTTTTCCCTTTGCTGGTGTCTTCCTCACCTCTGGTCCCTCCATCTATGTGTTTCTCCTGGGTTTCCTTGTCTTATCAAAATATAAATTGCTCAGGGCAGGGGCTGTTTTTTGTTGTCTGTAGGACTTTAACCACTGCAGTAGAACCAGAAATGCTTTTCTTGGAGGAACAGGGAAGCACACATTGCATGTTATGCCCTCCATGGAGATGTTTGCTCAGGGCCCATTGCAAACCACATCAACCAGGTGCTGATTACTGAGTTACTAAGTAAAAGATGATGCTGATGAGCTTTGTGATCTGAGCTGAAACAGGACTCTGATTTTCAGAGCTTGGAAAACACAGGAATTCATCAACTTCAAGGTATCTTGAAAGTCCTGCTCTTCATGCAGAGGAGGAGGCAGAGAGAGCAGGGGATTAAATGCTGTTTGGTTGATGTGAACATTTCAGTTTGTTCCTTCTTCTGGCAAATTACAAATGACTTGCAGGAGAACACAATGCCTGCATGGCCTGTCTGTCCTGCAGGGTGGCAGAGCTGGAGGCATGTTGGCAGCAGTGGCTTTTCTATGCTGGTGGCAGAGTCAGCATGAAGGAATTTTTGCCTGCTTGGTTCACAGGCTGGTTCACCATCAATGAAGGTCTCCTCCTGAGCAAGGAACTCATTTCCCAGGTTAGCTCATGCAGGCAGCCTCCCTTCCTGATGTTTTGCTGAAGAGAGGGAGGCTGGCCTGCATGTGTACCTGAATAACAAGGCATGGGTTGTGTACAAACCAGCCTTCACACATCCATGAGCAGATTGTCCACTGGAAAAGCTGGTGTGATTAGGTGGTCCTTCCTAGTGGAATTTGCAAGTGTCTGATGTACCTTGGTGCTACACTGGAGGTCGGTTTTAGGTACTGTGCTATGAGCAACAGCTGTTTCTTGCTTCACGTTCCCTCTACAAACATGTTGGGGTAAAGAGGGATGTTAAAGGAAGCATAGAATGGGTGAGCTGTACTACACATCCCTCCCTGCTGGAAGAGCAGAAGACTGTTTTGACTAAGAAAAACACTGTCTTGCCATCTGGGTATTGCTATTAGATGCTCATGGAATGACAATGGTAAGCAGCTGGCCCATGGACTCCATAAACCCTGATGGAAGCAGGACTTCTTCCTTGTGGTCTCATTCCCTCCCTATTCTCTAACATTATCATCTTCATTACTCCATGAATTCCCTTTTTCTTCCAGTTAGGAGTCAAATTGTTCATGGCTCTATCAGTGCAACTTAGTGTGAACACAGCTTATTTTGTAGCCTGTCGTTGAGGCTGGGGCTCCAGGCAGAGTCCTTCTGCCTGGTCATGCAGAGCGTGATCAAGGTTGTGTCCTTCTAACTTGACTCTCATTTTTCTCTCACAGGCATGGGTCATGGAGAGAGCCTGTTAACCCCTACTATGTCAACACGGGCTATGCTCTGGCACCAGCCACCAGTGCCAACGACAGCGAGCAGCAGAGCATGTCCAGCGACGCCGACACCATGTCTCTGACAGACAGCAGTGTGTAAGTAACTCCAGCCTGGGGGGCAGCCACATGTGCCTTCAGCAGTGCTGCTGTTGGGTTGTTCTGGGAGAGAGGCTTTGCCACAGCTGGGGTTGGGGGGAATGTCTGAATAGGCCACAGTCATGATCATTCTCACTTTCTTTTCGGTTACTTTGTCACTGTGCTGACTTCTCAGCCTTGCCAGTCTTGGGAACATTTGTAGCATAAAATACTTAGAGTGATCTAAAATAAATGGTGTTCAGTGAGAGTTTCTGCAGTGTTTCGTAAGCCAGGTGCAAGAATTGGTAATGTTGGATGACTTTGTAGTAACTGATTTGAGATACATTATCTTCCAAATGTTAGACTGAGCCTTCTACTTACCTGGGTATTTCTCTTGAGGTTTTGTAGTGCCAAATTCACAGAATGGGTCAGATTGGAAGAGACCATCTGGTCCAACCTCCTTGCTCAAGCAAGGTCATCCTAGAGCAGATTTCACAGGATTGTGTCCAGATGGTTCTGAAATAGCTCCAGTGAGGTAGACTCCACAGCCTCTCTGGACAATCTGTTCCAGTGCTTGTTCACTGCACAGGGAAGATGATCTTCCTCATGTTTAGGTGGAACTTCTTGGGCATCAGTTTCTGCCCATTGCCTCTTGTGCTGTTACTGGGCACCACAGAGCAGAGCCTGGTCCATCCTCTGAAACTCCCTGCAGATACTGATGGCCATTGATGAGGTCCCTTCTCAGCCATCTCTTCTGGAGGCTAACCAGACCTAGTTCGCTCAGCCTGTCCTAATGAGAGAGATGCTTCAGTCCCTTTGTTGCTCTCCTCTGGACTCACTCCAGGAGCTCTGTGTCTCTCTTGCCCTGGGGAGACCAGAAAAGGACTCAGCACACCAGATAGAGTAACAGCTCAGTCTGTGATGGCTCTGCAGAAGGATTGGTGTCTGACCAGTTGTCTGGTGACCACTACACTTTACCACAACTTGTGCTGATAAGCCCCAGCCAAATGTATTTTCGCTTTCTGTCTCTCATGACAGTGCCCTGTATCTTACCTGCAAGATGCCTTCCTTAAAGATGGTCTGCTAAGGAAGAAAAAAGGAGTTATGAGATCCTGTTATGACTGCATCTCTGTGATAGGAAGAAAAGAATTTGGGGGAAAATATTCACTGTTTGGTCTGGGGTTTAGTAGTGCAAATGCAAAGTATCTTTCTGTAGAGTAGAAACCCTTTGATTCTTCAGGTGAGAGATGACAGGTTTACAGAATTAGGAGAGGATTTTATTAATGGCAGTGCTGTAAACACAGAGTCCTCCAAGAGGCTCGTTTAGTGTCACTGTGATTGTCAGGAGCTGTCAGACCTTGTTGAAGAAACTTTCCAGCCTGTGCCATGGATGCTGTTAGTGGGTGCTGCCACAGTTCCCCACCTGCCCTCAGTTCACATAGTGAGACAGGGAGTGTGCAAAGTGACCAGGGGGTTTCTGTGTCTGTGGTGGTTGCCCTGTCTGAGCCAGTAGCTTGCTCATCTCTGGCTCCACAGAAGCTTGGGGCCATGTAGGAGCAGCTGTGAGTCCTTTCTTCCCCCTGACACCAGCTCCTTGCACATTATCCACGTCATGTTGTAAAATTGAGGAGGCAGGCCTTGGCCAAAGGGCCTGGGAGGAGGAGGATGCCCCCAGGATAGAACCCTGTAGACAACTGCAAATTAAAGGCTCCATTTGATACAAATCCAGCTGCTCTGCCACATCCTTCTGCAATTCTTCATATTCATCAATTTATGTGGAGGAATGCTCTGAAGCTAGCAGGAGTTGTGTAACTTCATGTTATCAGGAGAGACAGATGTAAGAACTCTTCAAAATTAATTAGCTTTTAGCACTTCCTTTCCCACTGGTCCAGCGGGCTCATGGGGCTGCACTTATGGTTATACCTGTGATAAGTTGTAAGGATTTATGCCAGAGTTCTTCACCCTCCTAATTTTTATTTCACTAGCCACACTTTGTTACTTTCACAGGCAGAATAATTTTTTATTTGCCATCCTATGCTCCTTTTTCCTTTAGGCATTTTATCCCTCCTAGTCCACCACAGTCTGCTTCTAGGACTTTAATTACCACCAATATGTGCACTGCCTTCTGCTAATAACTAACCCAATCTTAGTGGTTCATTTTAAATAGGTTTTGAACTTCATAAAGGTAAACCTTCCTTTCTATGCCTCTCAAACTGGATGCATGCAGAATCCCAAATTGGGATTCTGGATGTACAGCCTTGACCTTTGGCTTACACAGACTCTGTTTTCAGCACTTGCTCTTCATTACATGCTTTAAAACTCCAGCACCAGATTTTACTCGGTTCTTACATGGCACTGCTGAACCTATCTGCCTCCCGAGTTTCAAAGGAATTTTTGCAGAATTGCTCAAGGCAGCAAAAATGAAGAACAACCAGATGAAGTTAAAGAAAGGACTCCTGCTGCTTGACAAGACTTACATGTCTCAGTGCTTTGAATTTAGGCCTCCTCTGAGGAAAATGGCAATAAAAGCCTCGTTTGCTGATGAGCGAGGTTCTTCCTCTGTGTGCTGTTTACACACAGCAGTCACGCTCAGTAATGAAGAAATCTGGCTTCTGCTCCAGGGCAGCACGTGAACGAGGTATGATCCAAGGCACAAACCTCCATCAGACCCTCCATGAGAGGAAAATGTATCTGGACAATTGGGGTGCAAATACTGGTTAATTGAGGAATGCTAACAAACCAGGAGAGCAAGGCATGCTCTTCAGTGCTGGCCAGCTCAGGCCAGTGGAGAAGGCAGGCACCGAGCATTTGCAGTGCTCTGCTGCACCAGTTCCCTTCCAAGCTTTGATGTTGGATTGATCCCAGCAATATGGGCTTTGGAAGTGGCTCAGTGTGAAGCCTCTAGCAAAGACCTGGGTGATGTTCTGCCTGTCTCAGATGCTGAGCTGGGGCAATTTTTTGGGAGCAGACAGCTACCAAACAGATTGTAAAACTGTGCTGTTACAAGCACATTTACCTAAAAGGCCAGCTTTCAACAGGATGTCTTTCCAACCACTGGTAAATATTATTATAATGGGTTGAATTTATATAACGAGTATGTTATCAGTCCCTGTTGTTGGAGTAGTTTGCTTTTTGAGTGGCTTAAAAAACATTACTCTTAAGTGCCTGTGCTCTGCTGATTATTTTTCAGTCTTCCTGTGTCAGAGGAATTCCTCTGCCCTTGTAGGCAAAACAGCTCTGGTCCTCTCTGCTGAAACCTGTTTTTATAATCAGCAGGGCAGCTGTGTTGTTTTAGCTGGTTTGTGTGGAGGCAAGGTCTGGGGAGGACACAGTGAGAGGCTCCGGCGAGTGCTGGCCCGGCACTGCTGCAGCCTCAGGTGGGACCAAGTCGCTCACCGCTGATGTTTGGTGGAGGGTCAGTGGTAAGTCAGGGATTTGGGGCTCTGCTTGCCCCGTGGGCTGTTCAGAGCCTGCCTCAAACTTGCAGCAGCATTTCCAGCACTGTCCTAAACTGCTCTTGCTGTTTCAGATAACCCTTCTTGGGGATAGCATCTTCCCAAGTGGAGGAGGCGAGTCTGTGGGTGGGAGGGGTTGTCATAACAGAGATGCTTGAGGCGAGTTAAGGCAACTGTAGGCAGGAAGGCAGAAGGCAGCAGCTGAAACCATTAAATCTGCATGTGATGTTCCGATTCAGATGCAGAAACACAATTCAGATGCAGAAACATGTTAGGTCCATATCTATCTTGATTTCTTCAAGAGCTTACTTGGTAAACAAGAGTTAATGTCTCTTCTTTAGCCCAGTGTTGTGCTCCAGCTGAACAATACTCCTTCCTCTGGGTCTTATCATGTGTCCTGACTTATCTTAGTTGGGAGACAGCTTTGCCTTCCCCCAGGCACTTGGGAAGCCCTCGGTGTGGTGCCCAAAGGGGTGGGTAGAGAGATGCTCCTTCTTCCCCAATTCCAGTCAAACTTGCTCCAGAGTAGGGATGGCCAATCCCCAGAACGAGGGGATTTAGGACAGTGGTTATTCCTTCAGAATGTCTTGCAGATTAAATGCTATTTCTTGGATGACTGGCCTTTAACCAAAATGCCTGGTGATTTTCCTATCGTGCTTCTTTATGTGAGAAAAGTCTCTTGTGACAGAGACTTATCTTGCTTTGATAAGAGTAATTGGTAGAAAATACCAGTTTAGCTGTGTATTTGTTTTCTGTCTTTCCTAAGGCTAGGGATCCAGAATTACCCCAAGTTTTCCTATATTTAAACAAGTTTAGCAGCTTTTTAATTTAAAAGATCCAATGCATTAGGCATAATGGTTGGGCTTGAAGCCTGTCTACAGAGGAGCAAAGACACCTCTGATCAGAAGATCCAACTGCAGAGCCACAGACAAACCACTTCTCACCAGGGGCTCTTGCAGGTCATTTTGGAAAGAGGAGGAAGCCTCCACATTTCCCCAACAGTAAACTCATTGCATTATCATTAAATAAATAATAGAAATATTCTTCTTCCCTTGTTGCATTCAGCTCTGAGCTTTGTGGTGCTAAAGAAAATCACGTGATGAAACAAGGAAAAATAGTTTGGGGAAGTTTTATTCTAAAAGTAGATGTGCTGTAAAAAAAGTTTAATTTTTTTTCGTATATATATATATATATTATTTCTCTATCTATTGAAAATATCTCAAAGCAAGCTACCTGACAAAAGGAAAACAAAAGTACGGTATTGGTTTTCCTTGCTTTCCCCCCATCTATTGAATAAGGTTTTGTTGGGATAAAATTAAAGTGCTTATCTTTGAATTTGCTTCCTCTGGTTGAGTTGGCACAGTACATTGAACGAAGGAATGTTCCAAGTTCAGAGGTGGCATTGGGGAATCTAGTTAAAATGACATCAAAGGCAGCACAGCGGGGCTGAACATGTGTTTGAAGCCGGATAGATTAGAGGCCATTATCAGCCTTTCGCTACTGTGCTGGGAACAAAAGTCGCTCTTTCCGCTGGGACTGCTGCTGGGGAGAATTAAAAAAAAAAAAAGAGAGAGAGAAAGAAAGAAAAATTGCACTTTCTAACATAATGCCGCTTTCCCTGCAAATGGCTGTGTGGCTTTAGTGTGTGAGTTGTGTTCTGGTGCCCGGGTTTTGTGCACTGGTTAAGCTGAAATGTTGACTATTGATGCCGACCAGCGACAGCTAAAATAATCCCTCAGGTTTTTTATTTTTCCCTCTGAAAACTTCCAGTAGTTGTGTTGCTATCCAGTCTAGAAATGGCTGCATCACAATGCGGTGAAACTCTTTAACCATTGTGACTCTCCATCATTAAAGAAAATTAAGCCACCTAATGAACACCGTCATGTTTCCTGTATAGCATCATGTGGGGAAGTTGTCCTGCTCCCAAGCCATGTCACTGCAGGCACAGCAGAGATGATGCTCCCAACACACTCTTCCTCCTCCTGCATTACCTGCAGCCACTTGCCAGAGCTGTAATTATCCTGGCTCATTTTCCGTTCCCTCGTTTGTCTTCCTGCTAAAAAGCACTTGTCATTAATCATGGGTTTTGTTTTATTTTATTTTAATGGTATTTCATTTTGAATGCCTGGGTTGCTGCATACTGGGTTCTTCTGATGTAGGTTGGGAGTGATTCTCCCTGCACCCTCATTTCCAGGGAGCCAGCAGGGCAGCCAGCATGATGGGAAAGGGAATGAAAGGTGATGGTGGCCATCCTCACACAGGTTGGTGCTTGGAACTCAGGAGGTTTGCAGGCAAAACAGCACTGTAAACTGTGTTTCTCTTGCCAAATGGCACCTTGACTTTAAAAGTCTGTGGATGAAACTGTTAGGTTTATGTTCTGGAGAGGGATAGGTGCTAAGGACATTTGGCCTGTGCAAACATCTCATGGTGTGAGATGTGTCAGGACTGGCTTATTTTCACAGCTCAGAGGGGTGCAGGATTGGTAGAAGATGTGCCTGGAAGTTACATGGTAGCTGGGACAAACTAAATCCCTCCATTCGTTTCTACCCACCTCTGTGGCATTGCATGGCCCTCCCAAGCAGTTACCTCTACTGAATCAGGGGACTGTGTAAAATGAAAAAGCTCCAAATTGCCACGCTTCAGGCTGGCATTTGGTTTTGCATTCGTTGATTTTCCCCAAGTAACACAAGGTCACCAGGAGATGGGTCTGTGTCCTTTCATAACTGGGCTCCACTCACTCACCTTCTGGTCCCTTGAGCGTTGAGTCGGGTGGTAGCAATGGTGAGAGCAAAAATGCATTTCCTTTCTTTGCCTGGAGTCACACTTAGGCAGTGGTGCTTTGCCATTTGGGGTGCTTAGCAGAGACTGGTGCCTCTGACCCACTGACCCCTGTGTACCCAGGCTCATGGCAGAGCCATGGATCCAACTCCTGGTCTGTCAGAACCAAGGATTGTGGCCACCACTGTTTCTTTCCTCTGCAGAGACCTCTGTCACCACCTCTTTCAGCACAGGCACAAAGCCAAGCAGTGCTGGTTCACTTGGTTGTGACTGCCCATGACATCCCTTTGGAGCCTCGTCCAGCCTCCTCTGGGGAGGGGGCTGGTTCTTCCCTCCAGCAACTCCAGTATCAAGCCCAGATTGAGCTAGAGATCACCTTTGGGAGCAGTGGGGCCTGTACCCCCTTGCTTTGATATGCCATGTGAGCAGCTGTCACACTCTTAAAAATATATACCTTGTTCCCTGACTAAGTTCCCCTTGGAGCAGATGCTCACTGAGCTCCCACTCCTCCTTCTCCCCCCTCTCTTAGCCTGTGGTTTAATGTGTACATTACAGGCTCTTTATAGAAAGCAACCATGTATAAAAGGTACCAGGATGCAGTCCAAGTCCTTCTCCCTGCCTTCTGCCTTGGGCAGCAGTCACAGGAGCCCTACCTCGCTCTGCTCCCAGTGGATGCTGTGTAAGTCTTCCTGGCCCCCCATGCCAGAGCTTTTTTCGGTTCAGGGACCTGCGTGAGCGTCGTTTCCCACATGTGTCCCTCTTATTCTGGGCATGCAAACATGAAGGGGTTTCTTACCGGCCACTCTGTGTCAGCAAGACTTAAATGAGTATAATGTGTCAGAGAAAGGCACTAAAGCAGGGCATGTTGTTGTTTTATTCTGACAGAGATGGGATCCCACCGTACAGACTCCGAAAGCAGCATCGCAGAGAGATGCAAGAAAGTGCCAAAGCAAATGGACGTGTGCCACTACCTCACATTCCTGTAAGTACCACTATCTCCTTCCCAGGGGTAAATATGCAAAATATGTCAGATCTGTAACAGACAGTTGCTCTGCTTGTGCTCGAGTTTAATCCCTCTTAGTGCTGTATTCACTTGGGGATGCTTTAAGATGACACACATTGTGCTAAGAAAAGGTTTGGAGCCTTCTGCCAAACTCACCATCCAGAGCTGCCCAAAACACAGAATTTTTCTTAACCATTCAGTCAGTTTCAGATTGTTTCTCCTGGATGAGAATGGAATCGCTGGCTGGCATTTATCTGCAAGCAGTTCCATGCCCCGGGTGAGCTGGAGGTGTTTGTGGAAGGTGTAGAAGGCTGTTGAACATGGAGGCTGATGTAGCTCTCAGCCAAAGTCAGCTGGGGAGAGGTGCAACGATCCCCAGCAGTATTTCTGCACTGAGCAGCCACAGGAGCTGTAACCTGTTCTCAAGGACTCAGCAAAGCTCACCTGGGGACATGAGGCAGGAGAAAAAAAAAGGTGCAGGAGTATTTCATTTATCTGACAGTGTCTCCTTGGTTGCTCCAGATGATCAAACAGCCTTTGGAAGATGAGCCCAACTGCTAGGGCTCTGCATCACCATCTGCAGCTCTGCTTATTATTGTTTTCTTTTTGTGAGAAGTTACAGGTGACATTTAATATCTAGTAGGGAATAAAGGTGCTTCTTTCTCCTTTGGACAGCTGGACTCCAGCACAAATCAAATAGGGAGAGAAAAAGCTTCCATCTGCTTTTTCCAGAAGTGTCTTCAAACTTGACGCAGCTGTTCCCATCCTGCCTGCTCAAAGCAGCACAATACCAGCAGAAATACACCCTTGTTTTAATCTGATTTAAAAGAAAAAAAAAAAAAACTCACACCAAAACCACCACTCTTTGTTTTGCCTTTTAAATTAGATTATTTTCCTTAGATTTAAGAGGGTCTCCTGTGCTTTGATCACTGGGTTGACAATAAAGCCCTGGCTGCGGACGCTCATAGCCATCCTTGCTCAGTCACCTCTCTTTTCACACAGTTGCTTTCACAGTGTGGTTGCTGTTGAAAAGGCTGGCTGGGTGCCTTTTTATTTCACTTGATGCCGTTTTTACTGTAAGCATGGCTTTGTTAGAGTTGAAGTTTGAAAGCTTGGCCTTTATTTTTTGTTGTTATTGTTGTTGCTGTTCCCCAGCAGTGTGAACTACTGACTGAATATTCTCCAACTTCAAAGCTTGTCAGTAGCTTTACCTTTTGGATAAAAATAATAGTGGCTTTCTGTTGGATGGTGTGCACTAGCAATGCCTCGATGAACTGCAGGTTATAAACTCAGAGTATGGAGCATTAAATATGTATAGTGAGCTCTACTTTAATGAACTTCCATCTGCCAAACATTTCTTTTGTTGAACTGAATAAGTGTCATTCCAGCAGCAGTTCCTTGCAGGCTAATTAGTTTTACTTAGCATTAAATTTTATCGACCTTTTTGGAAACCAGTTTTAAAAACGGGGTGGAAAACAAGGTTTAAATTGCCCACTTGCTGTTTATAAATTTTTATATTATCCTACTTACCTACACAGTCTTTTAGAATTACATATTCCTCCTAAACTACACACAGAGGCTTCACAAGGATTTTTTTGTGAAATATTCACTGTTCCTATTAGGTTTTGCACTGTAATTTTAAGTCCCAGGGAAAAAGGCATCTTGACACATATTTGTATGGGAGTGGAGGGCTGAGAAGTTGAGTTAGTTCTAGTCTTTCTCCAGGGAATAAAAGTTTAGTTCAGACACTCTGGCACCTCCTGCCAGCCAATTACTGACACAGAATTAGCATCGACTTCAGAGAGGCACTGCTCTGCCCTTGCTTATCAATCAGCCAAGAAAGGAGAAGGTAATTAGACAATGTGTTTTGACAACACCAGTGTGAAATGTTATAAAGTTACTCTTTAAAATTCAGCTCTAACTGCACACTCTTTGAATTAAACAGCCCGAATTAGCAAGGAGCCATGCAAATGTTTCTTGAAACATTGCCTTCCGAAGCCGGTGGTTGGGCTATCCCGCAGCCTGTGGTTAAATCAGGCCGGACCTGGGGTTAGCTGCTTCCAAACGTGTGGCAGTGATGAAATCACAACCTTTGAGTGAAGGTCTTTATGGACTCCTATCTCCAACATAGCCAGAGTCCATGCTGATAGCGCCTGCAGAATGCACAGCATGTTTTCCTACTGATAATAGGGAACCTCCTACTTCCGAAAGTCATTTCACGAGTCCTTTACAGACTTTCCCATTCCCTGACAAGTGAGTTATGGGGCTATTATGCAAAATTCTGAAAGGACTTATATTGCTTTTAATAGCAGCACTTGTAGTTAGGTCCAGAAGCTATAAACTGCAGTGATTATATGTTCAGAGGAGGCTGCCCGCTGGTCCCAGCAGCCATGCTGCCTCCAAGTAGTGACAGCGTGTGCTGGCTGTGTGGGACACCCTGCTCAGCACCAGGGCACATGGTGTGGATGGCCCTGATCTGCATCTTCCACACTTAGCAGCTCACATCTTCCACACTTACCCAGTCACCAGTGCTCTTAAGTTTGGAAAAGTTGTGTTCTGTGAAGTGGCGCTCTGCCCAGGAATGCAGTGGGGGAGGATCTCCAGCAAGCAGTGAGACCTCTGGTTTGTGCCTCTGGCAGGAACACATTACACAGAGAGTGAGTGTTGCTTTCATGTGGTTTTCCATCTCTCTCTTGGATTTGAGCAGAATCTTGAAGCGCTAAGGAAGGAAAGAGCAAGCAAGTTCCCAAAGCAAGGGAGAAAGCCCAGAGCATCCCAAAGCAGGGCTGTACCTGGCTCTGGCATTCATCCATTCCCAGGAGAGGATGGGAGATGCTCTTTTTCCACAGCAAAATCAGAAAAATCCAATCTCAAGCGTTAGACTTGGTGCTTGGTTGGTTTGTTTAACTGCATAAAGAAGCCATTTTGTGATGTTCTTGCTGTAGCTTGAACATCGGACAGGAGCTCTCCTTTCCTGCCCCACAATCAAAGATGCTGCGAGGTGGCTTCTGTGGTTGTCCTGAGTGGAACAGAAGGTTTTGAGTGACCACTGTGCTGTGCTGTACAAGTGAGGAGTGCACAGGAGGAGCCTGGCCTCGTGCTGCCTGGATAACTGTGGCTGAATGAGCTTTCTGCTCCTGTGAGTTGGGAACCTGCTCGGAATTCCCGTGGGCTGTTTTCTGCCATTTTCCTCAAATGCCTTACCACAGCAGGACTCCTTGCTAATCCCTGAATGCTGCTAAAGTGGATGCTGAAATCCAGCTATCTGTGAGCTCTGCCACAAGTGTTTCTGGTATGGAAACACCATTTATCTGTTAAAAATTTATGTCACAGAGGAATGCATTAATCTAAGAAACATGGATGTTCAGAAGTTCTTTTCTCTTGGCTTCTCTAGCCTGTCATCTTCCTTTCATTTCCAAGATGACTTGTGATCTAACAACAGCCCCTCAGGCATCATGGAGGCATCAGATCTCTTGCAGAAGGGGGGGATTTATCAGCACAGAATTCTTTGGCCCAGTCACATCTGTCAGAAACAGTTCAGCCCAAACCACAGATCCCTGGAGCTGGTTAGGGAACCTCTACCCAGTGTAATGTTGAAAAACTTCCTGTTTCATCTCAGAGCAGTTGAGGCTGATGCTTCCCAAGGGGAACATTCAAACTGCAGTGAGATTCTTCCCTTTCAGCCTTTTCACATTTCAGATGCCAGTGTGTTCTGATGTGTAGCTTGGTCCTTAAACCTCTCTTTCTCAGGGAAGGTGAAATCCATCAAAACCCAAGAGCTGTATCTGCCTCATGGAGCAAAATCCATGGAATTCCTGCCCCATCAGCTCCAAGAAAAGAAGGGGAAAACATGAGAGCAGCTGCCTAGTGAATAGCTGGAGATCTTGTGTATCTCACGTTTTAGCAGGCTGCTTCTTCACAAAGGTACCAGAGCTTCAGACACTTCATGTGTCAAGGACAATGTTGTAGTGATAGGTACCCTAAGAAATCCTTCTTCAGAGCTGTCACAATGAAAGATTGCTCCATGTAGACCAGTTCAAGCAACTTCTGTTTTTCCCATCCACCTGGCATTCAGTCTCCCATCTGTTGTCCTGTGCAGCCTCTCCAACTCAGTGTGTTTTGGTTCTGGACAGACCTATCTAACTAGTGCCATTGAATAAAAGTAGATAGGTAATTAAATAAAACATTAGATAAAACAACTGTAGATAAACAGTTCTTCAGAATGAAGCACTTCCTCTGAATTGTTGTTGTAGAATGTTCAGAGACCTCATTCTTTGTCCAGATTGAAGGGCTGGATTCTCAAAAACCAGCCAGCTCTTGGAGAGTGCTGCACCTTTTACTTGGATCAAACCCTCTTCTGATTTCAGAACAATAAGCAGCTTAATTACAGCTCCCTTGGCAGGACTCTGTATGCCCCTGGGAAGCTGGGGGCTGGTTCAAAATCCTGAAGCCCTGAAGGATCCTGCTCCGGGCACAGGCTCAGCCTGGCTGGTCTTTGATGGAGCATATTTCCCCTGTCTCCCTTCTGAAGTCAGGCCCATCATTTGATAAAGGCTTCAAACACTTTGTTGTCTTAAGCCTTTTGAACCAGGTCAGTGCAATCCATGTTTGCTGTCTAGGGAGACAGAGAGAGCCCTCAGCAGTTATCTGTATTGTTTCAGCACAG
Source organism: Lanius collurio (assembly GCA_020086605.1). NCBI lineage: Eukaryota > Metazoa > Chordata > Aves > Passeriformes > Laniidae > Lanius > Lanius collurio. The sequence goes on along the minus strand of JACBWW010000024.1, from coordinate 2,310,351 downwards.
GGAATTTGCATTCATTATTCTGCAATACTATTAGTTTTGGGGAAGTCTGTGTAGCTCATTCTTTGAGCTAGGAATAAAGTCAGACCCATGGTGATGTTCAGAGCATCATCCTGCTCACCAGCTCTCTGAGTTACCCTTACAGGTACCCACCAGCACAGCATAGGGCATGTGCAGCTGGTATCCACAGGGTGGGGTTTATTTCAGTTGCACTGATCTCAGATGCTCAAGGAGACCCTTAGGGAGGGAGCTGCATCTCACACCTTCACACAGGCTACTGAGGCCCTCTGCAAGCTGTTGTGCTGAGTGGGAAGCTCCAAGGACAAGGCAGTGGGTTTTGCAGATGCAACAGTTTTTCAAAGAAAGAGGGAAACAATTTCATCCTAAAGGTTCTTGGGTTCAATTATTGTAGTTCCTGTACTTGAGCTTCAGTCACCTCCAGACTTGGAGAGATCGTGGTTAAACATGCTGAGGTATTAGTTGTAAAAGACCCAGAATCGTCTTATTTTGAGTTCCCTTGATACAGCAATGATTGCAAATATCTTCAGATCTTCACCATTGCTTGGCCTGCAAGGAACCACCTCAATGTGACAGAACTTGGATGTGGAGGTGCAACACTTGGACACCCAGGTTAGCAAACTTCAGCCCTTGCACACACTGCTGCCACAGGCTCAGGAGGGACTTTGGTTTGGGGTGCTGCCTTGCATCAAAAGCTTGGAAAACAGAAGATAATTCTTTCCCAGTTGTGATTTTCTGTGGTAGCTGCACTGAGGAGACCCAAGACCGTAAGTGCTGAGCTCCAAGCTGCCTCTTATTAGGCTCATTAAGTGTCTAACGGAGCAGGGCTTGGTGCTGCCATCTATAAACAACCGCAGGGAGAGTTGGCATCCTGAGGTGGCAGGAGAGAGGGAACACATCACCCAGCAGGTTGGGACTTGTCAGGCAAGGGAGAGAATTCCCTCCTTGGGAATCGCTGGTGTGGCCTCACAAGGAAGGATGGTGCTGGTCACGGGGTTGGGGTTTGAAGGAAGCGGGATCCCTTAGCCAGAAGTGCTCCCCTGGGCTATGCAGGGGAACAGGGAGACATCCTGAGAAGCTCCTCAGGGAGTAACAGAGCAGGGACCAGCTCTGCCACATCTTTCTCCATCCTGGAGCCCATTTCTGGACTACACAAAGATGAAACATGCTGCTTTGGCCGCTCTGCCAGTATTTCAAGATCAAACATAGTTTCTGTTAATGAAAATCTTTTTCTGCAGTTTATCTTTTTGTGACACAGGCCACTGGTTTGCAGGGCTGGAGGTCCTGTTGGCACTAAAGACATTGTCATCCCAGGGTGGTGACAGCACCTCACACATGTTGTGCCCTCTCCATTGGCTGCAAGGATGGCAGGAATGGTTGGTTGGGGCTGTTCCCAGTTCGGATGGGTCACTGGGATTGAGATTTGCTGGCAGGCTCAGGAAGACCCATCCCTCTTGGCAAGCAAAACAAGCAGTGCTTTAACTGGGACCTCTGCAACCCAGCTAGGGTGTCATAAAAGAGTCTTCAGCTCCTCGGTGCCATCAGTGGGTTCTTACTGCCTCTGGTTTTCTTCCCTGCCTTCTGGCTGGCAGAGACAGAAAAGCCAATGCGATTTGCATACTTTTGTCAGGTTTTGAGGCAAAGCAGCATTTTAGTGTTCTGCTTTGATCTTCTGTCTGGCCTGGGATAAATTCGGGTGGTCTCTCATCCTCCTTTAAAGTTTTCAAGCTCGATGTCTGCTTCTGATGCTGCATTTGTTCTTTTGCTATGAATTATCTCACGTCTTCACATTTAATTTTATCTCTGGTCCTATAGAGTGTATATTTCTCTTATGTTAGTATTGAAAGATTTGAATGCAGAGTTTTATGAATTTTCTAACTATTTTTCCTCCAAATTAAATTTTTATCTCTGCTGTGTCATTTTACTTTTTCTACTATTTAAAAAAAATAATACAGAAAGGATAAAAATGAGGGGGGAAATACAGCAGCTGATAGCTTCATACTTCAATACACAAACTTCTTATCCTAGAACCCAGGAATTTAGGGACGAAGTAACAGCATAAGGAATCATGAATGTCCTTGAACTGCCATAAATATTCATTTATTCACTCAGAGCAGGCAGAAAAATGGCACCTCTGTGCTTGTAAGAGTGCTGTATTGATAAAGCAAGCAGGGAATCCTTGCACGGCTCTGAAAAGCTGAGATGCAATCCTATAGGATCCTCCACCAAGAGAGGATGCTTTGTGGGAATTGGGACCATTGTGGCTGTGGGCTAGATTTGCAGAGATTGACTGGCATACACTGATCCTCCTGGGATAAGCTGAGTAAGTGTGCACCAGAGTCCTCCCTTGTACCAAACTGAAAGCATAACTGCTATAAAGAGGGGGTTTGACAGGTTGAAAGGTCTGTACATCATTTTGCCACCCTTTGAGACCAGGATATGCCTGTTGACTGTGTCCATTGGGAGAAAAGCAAGCACTTTCATCCCTGAGTGGAATTTGATGCCAAAAGAGCTTTTGAATTGCAGCTTCAGAAAACCTTTCCCTTAGATGGGGTGGTGTGTGGAGCTGGTGCCAGCTGAGGAACTTGTGGAGGTGGTGGCTCAGCTTCCAGCCCCCAGGTCCTGGGCTGCACCTGAGTGCCTGCCAGCTTGTCCTCCCCCAGCTCCCACCGGAACGACTGGCATTTCCAGTTATCAAAGGCTTCCAGAGAAACGTGGGGTTTTTCATGCCTCCTTTGCTAAGCCGTGCTGTGTTCTCCCTGCAGCGTACCTACCGAATGCCAAAGGATATCCACGTGGAACCAGAGAAGTTTGCTGCAGAGCTGATCAACCGTTTGGAGGAAGTACAGAAGGAACGTGAAGCAGAGGAGAAGTTAGAGGAGCGCCTTAAACGCGTTCGAGCGGTCAGTGACATTCTCATCTCCTCTGCCAGCCTGGCACTCTGCTTACCCTGTACCACAGGGAGCTTCCAGCTGCTGTGGAATCAACTGGGGTGGCCACTTCCCTGCTCCACTGCTGTGGTCATTACTGGCACAGGGCTCCTGGAGGATCCTGAAGCCCCAAGAGCTTCCACGATGCTGTTCCCCCATCCTTGCAGGGCTCTGTGAGCTCCTGTGCTCCCTCCCTGTGTAAGATAACAGCCATGGTACAGCAGTGCCCACTTCTGCCATCACTCAGGGGCTGTGGATGCTCTGCATCACCTTCTTTGGCACCCTGGCTCTCCTGATTTTGTGAGCAATCCCTAGGGTCTGTGTAAGAGAGGTTCACCTTCCCATTGGATGCTTTGTGTGATCCCTATTTCCCCCATAAATGGTAGCCAGATGGCAGGTGGTGTTGTGCTTGGGGATGTTTGTGTCTGCCATCAGGCCATTTCTACCACAACCAAGAGGGTTCTGCCCATCAGTGCCTAGCACACCCTAGAAATTTTGGAAGTGGTCAGGTGTGGCATTGAAATACCCTCTCCTGGGCAGACAAACACGCTGACTCCACTGGGATACCTAACCAGTGGCACTGATGCTGTGAGCCATGGTACTGCTGGGGCCCCTCAGGGCCTGAGGATTTGTTAGATGAACCATGGGAAATGTGCAAGGCCTTTAGCTCCACAACAAGCTCCAAGAGGGAGAGAGTGAGGTCCTGGCCATCTGGTATTAGCTGTGTGAGCCCCCTGTTCAGCAGTATTCACACCGTAGCTTTTCTTCTGAGACACTGCATCTCATGGGTAACTGCACATCTTGTGGTGGTGATAGAGGAGAGATCCCAGAGGACACCATGGTGTTACTGAACATCACTAGATCAGTGTAGCTACAGTCCTGTGTGTCAAAGTTTTGGGATTCTGCACTTTTAGCTGCTGTGGCCCTGAGGTGAAGGCTCTGGGCTCCAAAATCTGCAGCCCTCCCTTAAAACAGAGGTGTTGGTGCCTGGCACAGCCGGCTCTGTGCTTTCAGGGAAGTTGAGCTTTTGGGGCTCCAGGAAAGAACCTTCAGCCCCAATGGAGTATTTTAAAATGCTCATTTCATAGCTCTCTAAACAGGAAAAAACTGTAGGTTGTAGTGTTGGCTTTAAACTGTGTCTGTGTTACAAATGCAGAGAGCTGAGCAAGGCAGAAAGATCTATAAGGTCCCCCCAGTTCCAAGTGTTTTCCAGCAAACTCCCTACACCTCTGCATCCAGCCAGAAAAGGCCAGCCAGGTGCTATTTTGGGCTTAGATTCCTGTTCTTCTGGAATTGTACTGTTCTCCTGTTTGGTGGCTATTGCTTTCTAGACAAAGACAGTGTAATCAGCAGCATTTACTGCTAACACAGTCCTAGAACACTCTTCTTCCTTCTCCTCCTCCTCCTATGGCTCCATTGCAGCCCCCACGTGGACCAAATTACATTATCCCAGCCCTCTGCCTCCTTGAAGAAGCTGCCAGTAGCAATACCATAAAATCAGCAAATACCTATGTGCCAGAGAATATATTTAAGTCTGTTTAAACACATTTTTGTGTGACTTAATCTATTTTTAAGCCCAGGACTCCCACTAATGCTGTATATTAAACCTCTTTGCTGTCTCCAGAATATATTTCATTGACTGGCTGGCATCTGGCATTAGCCATTCAGGAAAAACTCAGAGTAAGCAATTGTAGCTTTTTTAGGTCAGCACTTAAGGTGCAGGAGCTGCTGGTATCAGCAAGAGGGAGAGCTGGAATCCTGATAGATCACAGGGCTTTTTTCTGTGACCTGAACACCGGGACTGCAAGGTAACCTCTTCCTAGGTCTGCATGGCTCACTGCACAACTGCACAGGGAAAATCAGGAGCGTTGGACACACTGGGCAGTTACCAGCCTAACACAGAAGCTGGAAATATTTTGCAAAAGCTAGGGGAAAAGAATTTTTCTCCCCCATACCAAGCAACCTGCAGGTTCCCTTTCAAAGCCACATCATGCAGTAACATCGAGAGGTGGCATCTGATTTGAAGCCAAATGCCTTTTACTGAAAAGACTGTCAGGTTTCCACTTTACAAAAAAGCAAATGCTGAATTCATTAATTATTCTGAGAAACGTGGCAGAGGATTAGAGGATGTGCATGTTCCTGTATTAGTTTGTGAGATGCTTCAGCCTCATGTCCACGCATGGAATCTGCAGTATCACATCACAGAGATCAGTATTGAATCATGTAGATCACTCTGTCTGAACTGAGCAAATGGAAAATAAGCCAGGGAGAAGCAAAGCCACCACTGAGATTCTCACTGTTTGAATGTGCAACATTGCCTGACTAGAGAGGGAAATCATTTGCATGACGATCGAAGAGGCACTCGTGCTTAGCAGAGCTGTTTTCCCTTCCCAACCAGCATCAGCCTGATGGGTGGGACTGAGGGAAGGCAGAGGACGAGGTTTGCAGCAAGGTATCGCCTGCCTGGGGCTCATCACTGCAGCTCTCAGCTCCTAATTCAAAGGGAAGGGCACCCCCAGCCTTGCTGGAGAGTAAAAATAGCTCAACAGACAGTCAGCAAAGTTGGAACTGCATCTCTGGCTGCTGCTGCCTGTGGGAGCTGGTGGAAGAGCTTTCTGACAATATTATGTCAACAAAGCACCATCTAGTGGTGATGGCACCGGGGCTCCCTGCCCGCCCAGGGTGTCACCTGCCCGCCCAGATCGCTGCCAGGCTGTGCCAGCATCACTGCCTGGCTGTGCCAGCATCACTGCCTCGCTGTGCCCAGCTCCCTGCCAAACTTTTCCCAGCCTCTTGCCTGCCCTTGCCCAGCTCACTGCCAAGTTTTGCCCAGCTCACTGCCAAGCTGTGCCCAGATCTCCAGCAGGCTCATTTCCAGGCCTTGCCCAGCTCACCACAGCGAGGTCCCAAAACACGGCTCCAGAGCCTGCACCACGTATGTTGTTTTCTTCACTGCAGACTGAGCACAGTGAAAAGATTCAGCAGAATTGGTTCCTGCAACCTTGACTCAAACCTTTGCCCTGCTCAAGGAGAGATAGCAGCTTGGGATAAGCACCCCGAATCTTTCATTCACTGCTGTTGTCTCACTGTTGGGGTGTTCCTACCTGATGTGATGCTCAGGTCAGTGGTGGGGGTGGTAAGGCAGGTCCCCATGGACCCCATACAACTGCTCCTGCCTGTGGTCCTGCTTGGGGTCCAGATCTGCTCAGTGACACAGATGAGCTGAGGCAACATGAACTGAGAGAGCCTTTTCTCCCCTTAGCCTATCCTGATCTTGGTCTTGAAGCAAAAGTCCACATTACCTGCAAAATGGAGTTCTAGGCAGCTGGAGGATTTCCCAAATCCCAGGCACCCATTTGGGTGGACCACCCTGGCTTCTCACTCTCATGCCACTCTACTCAGGTGTGACTGCCAGAGCTCTGGGCTGAGCAGGGAGGACATTCTGCCATTCCTCAGGGATCTGTGCCAGGAGCCTGCCCTGCACCTCAGCTGGTGTTTAAACTTGGGAGGTACCAGCTCCAAAAGTGTCCCAAGTGCTGAGGGTATCACTGGGTATCACAAACTGCTGATAAATGCTCTCCTCAGTGGCAGGGACGTAGTCAACATGTCCTTCACCATTCCTTGTCCCTGAGCTCAGTGCCCAGGGCTGGTAGCTGGCGAGCTGTGGTGTGTGGCTGTAGATGAAAGGTGCCTCTGAAACGCTTCAGAGTGCTGTGATCTCTTAAAAAGGGCTGTGTCCTCTCCAGATATCAGCATCGTGTCACACCCCTAGGGTTACAGCACCCACGCCTGTGGCATTTTGAAGGCCTGGCATTGTCCCTGCTTCAGGCCTGAACCCCCAGGTGTGACACTGGGAGGAAGTCTGTTATTTGTTTTCTTGCTGTGTGGTTGGCAGCTGAAACTTTGAAGCTGGTTGGCAAGTGATGGATGATGGCATCTGACTGGCAAAGCTGATGGGAGGCAATGTTTTCCAGTAGATGCATTTTTCTGGCAGGGTGGAGATACTGTGTGCTGCAACTGATTTCTTTACTGTGCCAAAGGAGGAAAAGAGTGGTATTAAAGGACTCACTGGAATCCTGCTTATGTAATTAAAACAAATAGGAATCCTGACTTCCAATAAAGAAACTTCATAAATACCTGAGTTTATGTTGGAGTGTAAAGTAGTTCGTCAGCATCAAAACTGTGGCTGTCAGCATGGAGGAGTTTAATTCTTCCTGGCAAGGACTTAAGAGTCACTAACAGCATGTCCTAGACCAGTGTGAACTACAAGAACAAGCAGTTAGTTCCATCCTATTTCTTTATCTGCACGAAGTGTTTCACTCCAGCCTTAGCATGCCCGGGAGAAATCAATGTTTGATTTCTAAAACCATTCATGCAGCTGTCGACCTTCACTTGCTCCCTTGTGTTACAAGCCTTCTCTTGGCTTTGCCTTGTGAAATAGTCATTTGGGTGAGAAAACCCCCCTGGTCTCACCTGGCTCAGAACAGATTTACTGCATATCCTGTAGCTCTGGGCTTTATCTGATGGGCTTTGAAGCAGCACCTTACCAAAGGCACGTAGGAAGGTGAAGGTACACTGTGGTAAGTTATGTTTCTGCTGCTGGTTGTTGCAGAACCACCTTCAAGGGACTTGGAGTAAGGCTCTGCCTGCTCTGGTTGAGTCGTTAGGCTTGTCAGCTGTGTTTGTAAGCCTGGTTGTGATGTGTGGGCTGCTTGGCAGAGCTCCTTGGGTGGTGTGTGCTAATGGTGGCTCAAAAAGCAGATACAGAGACCTGAGCTGCTCTGCTTGATGGCACCCAGACTGCACAGGCTTGGCTTGAGCATTAGGTATTTCCTGTCAGTCTGAGACAGGTCTCTAGAAAGGTGGTGGATCTCCATCATCTTACAGGTTTTCAAGATCTGACTGGACTAAACTAGGCCTGACCTAAGGGTTAGCAGCAGTCCTGCTGCAGGCAGAGGGTGGGACTAGGGACCCCTTCCACCACTCCACTGTCATTCTCTCATTGTCCCTGTGTTTCTTGCAGGAAGAAGAAGGTGAGGATGCAGATATCTCTTCTGGTGTCATGAGCCACAAGATGCCTTCTGCCCAAGCCTTCCATCACTTTGCTCCTCGTTATGCTGAGATGGGCTGTGCTGGGATGCAGATGAGAGATGCCCACGAAGAAAACCCCGAAAGCATCCTGGATGAACACGTGCAGCGTGTGATGAAAACTCCAGGCTGCCAATCTCCAGGACCTGGCCGTCACTCTCCTAAGCCACGGTCCCCGGAAAGCGGCCACTTAGGAAAGCTGTCAGGGACACTAGGAACAATTCCTCCAGGGCATGGCAAGCACATAACAAAATCAGGAATGAAACTGGATGCAGCTAACTTATACCACCATAAACATGTCTACCACCACATCCATCACCACAGCATGATGAAACCAAAAGAGCAGATCGAGGCTGAGGCCACGCAGCGAGTGCAGAACAGCTTTGCTTGGAATGTAGATTCACATAACTATGCAACAAAGTCACGAAACTACAGTGAAAACTTGGGCATGGCCCCTGTCCCCATGGACTCTTTAGGCTACAGGTGAGTCAAGGAGCACCCAATGGGATTCCCAAAGCCATGGCTTCTCTAGGAAGCTCTTCCATAAGCAGGCTGTAGCATGTCAGGGGAGCAGTAGTTGAACCTTTTCCTTGAGAGCTTATGCTGGGACATGGTTTGAGGGCTCTTCCTCTTCAGAAATGGATATGGCCTGACAACCCTTAGAGAGGTCTTTTTATCTCTGTGATCTAGTGCTGAAAGACACCCTCTAACCAGGATTTTTATTGGTTTTGGTTATAATGTAGGTTTTCTGCTCCTTAAAGCAGTGGAGATGCTTAGAAATTGCAGGTGCTGGTCTACTTCTCCACATACCAGGAGCTGGGTGTTGGGGCTGTGTCTCAAGGTCTGGGTAATAGAAACAGGTCTTTTAAGGTATTTATGGGAGGATAGAAAACCCCCACCTTATTTGTTGCAAGGCTGAACCCGCTCACCAGAAGGGCTCCTTTCTCTTCCTAACAAAGCAATGGACACTGCAGTGCTGCCCCTGCAGCCAGTCCCAAGGGGATGTTCTCCAGGGTGGGGCACCCTCTGCCCAGAACAGCCATTTTGCTGCATTACAGGCTGTTGTCCATCTTTCCTTGGCCGTTTGAATTCCTCCATCCCTTCCATGCTGCAGGGAGAGGGGGCAGCACCTTTTCTGTGGTGGGTTTTGCTGATCCTGTTACTGAGTGACTGCAAAGGCAGGAGTGCAGCTCGGGGCTGACCACAGCGAGGGATGGGGATGGAGCAGCCACAGGGGAAGGCTGTGCTCACCCTGAGTGTGTCTGGCTCCCCAGGGCTGAGGCTTTGGGGTGTTAAATTGCAGTGTACCAGGGGTGGGACAGTTAGTGAAGGCAAGTTGGCTGGGTCTGCAGCTTTCTGGGGTGGCAGGAGGGAGGCAGAGTGCAGAGGCAACCAAAGCAAACTGCTCTTCAGGAGGGAGAGGCACTTAAATCCACCATGTTTCTATGAGGAAAGGGTTTTGCTTCAACAGAGATGAGCATGGCCATGCTGGGCCAACCCAAAGCCCCATCTAGACACGAGACTTCCTTCTAGCAGCAGCTACAGCATATATTTAATGAGATTTTTTTAAAGGACACACTCAGAGCTGTCCTTCCTCTGGCACAAACTCCCAGTTCCTGATTTAGAAGTTTCATAAGACAAGGGTTTGCATCCAAATGGTCTTATTTGGCAGCCAGCAGTCTCTTGTGGTGGCTTCTCTGACTCTTTTTGAACCCAACTGGTGTGCTGTTCCCCCAGTCCCCCATGACTGTGTCTGTGGGTCAATGACAACCTGAAGAAAACAGCATTTTTTTTTGTTTGCACTGAACCTGCTGGAGCAGAGTTGCTTTTGATACCCAGTAGTCCTCACAGTGGGAGAAGCAGAGAAGAAGTTGTCAGGTTGCCCTACCTTTGTAGATCTGCAGCAATACCTCTCGAGGCTTTCTCCAAAAAAACTCAGCAGAGCTATCCAAGGGACTGTTGCTCCTCTGTGGTGTTCAGGCTGTTTTTCCTGTGGGTGTTAGTGAACATGCAGGAGCGAGGTCCTGTGGAGTAAAGCCAGTGGATGATCAGGACAGTGGGAGTCTCATGGAATGACAGGCCAGCACAGGGGAATTCTGCACAGGGGAGTTCTCCTGAGCATGGGGCTGCTTGGCTGGGCACATGGCTGTGTGTGCCATGGCATTCCTGCAGGAGCCTTTGCTGCAGCCATAGGTGTAGCCAGAGTGTTGGCTACTGCCTGGGTGGTTGGGGTGGCTGGGCTTCCCCATGGGAGGCAGCCCACCCTGCTAGGATGTGATCTTCCACCATGACATGAAAACTCATTCAAATCAGGGTAAGAAGGAAACTCTGGGCACGGCAAGTCAGAGTTTGGGGTATCAGTGAATCTGAGGGTGATAGGAAGGACCTGGGTTTCAAGCAGTGTTCAGGCATGGAGAGACAGCTGATGGATAACCTCCTGCTCTGAGGATTGAACACAACCCTTCTCATGGCAGGAGATCTTGCCATTGCTCATTTGGCTAGAGGAGAAGCTCCCTTTCCCCACAGGTTGTTGGGCAGAGAAGCTGCTGTGCCCATGTCTGGGCAGTCTTACTCTTAGCCTGAACTGTGGCACAGTGTTTGAGCTTTGGTAGAGCAGGGAGCTGTGGAAAATGTCTGGAGATAGATGTGTCCATGTCTGGAGATAGATGTGTCCATCCTCTGACCCTCTGGTGGTTGGCATAAGCAAAGCACTAAAGTCCCAAGCTTTGTTCTTGCAGTGGGAAAGCAAGTCTGCTCTCAAAAAGGAATGTTAAGAAGACCGATTCAGGGAAAAGTGATGGTGCCAACTATGAAATGCCAGGATCTCCTGAAGACGTGGAGAAAAACCAGAAGATCCTTCAGTGGATCATAGAAGGAGAGAAGGAGATCAGCAGGCATAAGAAAACAAACCATGGGTAAGGGCTGGCAGAGCAAGGGATAACCATAACTGTAATACTCTTGTATTGCATCCCCTGCACAAGGGAGATGTGTCAGCAGGCTGCTTTCCTCCCAGACATCTTGGGAAGGTGAGAATCCACCACACAAGGGTTTAGACCCTTAGGAGACTGAGGATTACTTGGGGGCTATGAGGGCTGTTGTTTCTAAAGGATAACTTGTGGCCATGGCAGGAGGTTGCAGCCCCAGGAGTGGCTGCTGTGGTTCCAAGGTGGATAACGTGGCACACAGTAGACAGGGGAGGGCATCCTGTGAGAGAATGCCACAAAAGATGGATCTGCCTTTCCCTGAGTGTATTTTTATGTATGGGATTGATGGGAGCCCTCACACTGATCTGTGGGGTTTGTTTCAGGGTTGGGCTTGCTCAAAGTCTTCTTTAGATTTTGATGTTGCACCTCTCTGCCTTGAAAACCACGCTGTGAGGAGCTTCCCAGTGGTGCCTGTGTCCAGCAGCAGATCCATCTGGGAATGACTGTGTGCCTGTGCAGAGCATCTCAGTGGTCCATGTAAAACCTTTGTGTTTGTGTGTAGCTCTTCAGGTGCTAAGAAGCAGCTGCCCCACGACATGGTCCGGCCCCTCTCCATTGAGCGACCTGTTACAGTGCACCCGTGGGTCAGCGCCCAGCTCCGAAACGTCGTCCAGCCTTCTCACCCCTTCATTCAAGATCCTACCATGCCACCCAACCCAGCCCCCAACCCTCTCACTCAGCTGGAGGAAGCTCGCAGGAGGTTGGAAGAAGAGGAAAAAAGGGCTGGAAAACTCCCCCTTAAGCAAAGGTATGATGATGATAAGGTCTGGTTGTGTGTGGGAGGGCTGGGAGAGGCTGCTCTGAGAGGTGCCCATGTCCTCTGCTCTGGTCTTCAGCATGCAGAGAGGTCAGAGAAATCTGCCTCAGTCCCTCTGGCAGATGCCAAAACCCACCTTGAAACCCTGGGCTTGTGATATGTGGTTGGAGAGGCTGGAAATGCTCCTGACAGGGTGGGAAGGGGCTGGGCAGAGGGAGCATGTCTAGAAGGGGCAGGGCTGGGAGAGCTCTCTCCCCTGGTAGTCACTGGCTCTCCACTCATTCACAGTCACACAATGACTTCAGAGCTTGGTGCAAGAGCAGAATTCATCAGAATTCATCAGCAGATTTAAGTGCAGAAGACAAATCTGTCTTTGCTCTTTATCTCCATCTCGCACAAGCTTCCGGCAAAGGCCACTGGTGGCCTCTGGATGAGAGCTCTGTGCTGGAGCCCTCCTGCAGCAGCTCTGACTCTGTGTAGCCATATCCAAGTCACTGCATCTTTCTGTGACTCAGCTTAATGGCTGTTGCAGAGCTCATTTTCCTGCTCTGTGTTATCTGTCAGGGGACATCATTTGCAAGGCACATGGAGCTCTCTGGTGAAAAGCATTTTGGAAGTGCTAGATAATTACTGTTAACAACTAAAAGCACTTTGTCCATTAAAAACCTTTCACAGCTCTACAGCTGTCCTCTGAAAACTTGAAACTTTGTGGTCTGGCTCATACAAACAGAAATGTAATTTTTAAAAGCAACTCTTAAGAGACAGGCTTCAGTTATTTTTGCTTGCAGTGACCATGTAGCATGCTTCTGTGTATTTGTGTCAGAGCATTGATTGAAAGGCAGGTAATTAGTGGGCTTTCCCAAGCCAGGTTAAGCCAAGTTTATGTGATCTACCTTTCAGCATGTGTAATTGGATAGGGTTTATTAGCAGAGTCATTTATAGTTGTACTAAATTCGTGCACCTTCCTCAGAAATGTCTGTACACACTTTGGAATCAGCAGCCTGGGCTATGCAATTAATACTCTGACAATAATTTGGCCTGTATTTTAAGAGTGGCTTACGGAGGAAGCCCACAGTATGTGGTAAGTGCCAGGCATGCCAGCAGCAGGATGGGCTGCTCTGCTTCCACTGCCTCTCCATGAGGTCTGGCTCTTCTCCCAGTGATGCAGTGATCCCCCAACCCTGCCCCATGCCTGGAAAACCAGAGAGACATTCACCAGTGGGGAACTGCTCGTGAAAAGTAGATGTGTCTGTGTCCAGTAGCAGGCAAAAATGTATGCTGGGGTCCCCAGGGAGCCAAAGATTTCTAGATGTTGAAATCTCTGGTGGATTTTGGTAGGATTGGGTGCTCCAGCTGAAGCACACCTGAGCTGGCAGCTTTTTAGAGAGCTCCTACTGGTTAGACCAGAAGCCTGCCTGGAAATAGATCCCACAGTTCCATGAGAACAAAACTGAAACTGAGAGAAGAGCTGCCATGAAAACACCATTTATTTCACTCTGGAGCTTGAAGAGCTCTGGGAAATTTGAGCCAGTGTCCCAGGTTTGTCAATAGCCTTGGGGAAGCAGAGAGGTGGAGGTGAGCCCAGAGGTGTCCTTGAGGCTCCAGCTGAGCTGGCTGTGGGTGGAGAGCACACTGTGCCAGCTTTCTACAGCCAGACTGGCCTTGCCAGCATGATTATCCAGCTCTCCAGCCACTCCCCTCTGGCAACAGCCCTCCCAGCAGTGGCCTTCCCCACCAAACTGCCCACTGCCAAGAGCCCTGCTCCCACCCCAGCACTGCCCCACTTTAAATCAATGAGGCACCTGCAGTGACTGTACTGGAAATTATAAATATTCTTCCAGAAAAAGCATTTCTCTCCCTATTTCACAATGTTTGGAATGACCCTGATCTCTGAGATAGCGACCTGGCTGCTGCTGGCAAGCAATGCAGGATTGACCATTCAGGTCTAGTGACCTGCAGATCCAGCAGCTCACTAGTGCCCAGCATTGGAGTCCCAGTGACCATCCGGTTCTTCCATGGACAGACTGGTTTTGAGCCATTTCCTGTAGCTCAGTCTCACATTTCACAGCTGGATTGAAGTAATTAATACCAGCTCCTCAAAGAAAGGTTTTTTTGCAAGCAGGGAGAACATTAAGCATGATCTCAGTTTGGAATTAATTGTGTTGGGCTAAGCTTGGAAGAGGAGCAGAGCTGGTGGCTGGGACACCCACTGAGGTAATATCTGCTGGTTGCATTTTGGGCCTTCCAAAGCTCTCCAGCCCTAGGGCTGAGTTGGAGGAAGCTGGACAGCTCTGCATCACAGCAGGGTTGGATTGGTGCTGCAAGCCAGACTCAGGTTCCCTGTCACAGCACTGGTGGGATGCACAGCTGAGCAGTCAGGACTGGGATGCAGATGCAGTGAGTGGGATGGGTGCTGCTGCTTCCATGCTGGATGATGTTTTGTGCTTGTGACAAACATAGCAGTGGGAGGTGATCTCAGAGGGAGCAGGGCGTGGTACCTGGCGGTATTTCTGGGTCACACTGACACCCAGGAGATGGGTGCAGGTGGAAGATTTAATGAGGCAGGGCTCAGAGTCGGTCTGGTGGCCTTTATGTGCAAGCCAAGGTCTCAGGAGATCTCTTGGCAGTGACGAAAGTGGAGACAGTTATGTTGTTCCATTCTCCTGAGAGGAGCTCTTGGAAAATTACATTTTCAGTGATTCCATATTCATCAGTTCTGCTTTAGCCTGCTAGAGGTCTGTGGCTGCAGTTTGGAGGGTGTGTGAATTCTGCTGATAGAATTAAAGCAACAGGAAAAGCTTCTCTTGGTACATGGTGATAAAAGACTGGGGAAAATGTAGGCCATGTCTGGGAGGAAATGGGAGAGCTGGTTACCTGGAGCATGCAGAAGATTGAGCTACTCAGTGGCTTTTTTGTTTTGGTCTTCACCAGTGAGTGCTCCACCCACAGTACCTGAGTGACAGACAAAGGCAGGGACTGGCAGAAAAAAGAACCACCACCAGTAGGAGAAGATGAGGTTTGAGACCATCTGAAGAATCTGAAGGTGCACAAGTCCATGGGACCTAATTAAATCCATCCACAGGGCCTGAAGGCACTGGTGGATGAAGTGTCTCAGCCACTATCCATCATATTTGAGAAGTCATAGCAGTCTGGACAACTTCCTACTGACTGAAAAGGGAAAGCATAGCCCCCATTTTCAAAAAGGGGAAAAAACGAAGGCTTAGGGAACTAAAGGGCAGTCAGTCTCCCTTCTCTGCCTGTCAAGATCACTTTTGGGCATCACTTCAGGCATCATTTTCAGGGCACATCTCACTGGAGCCAGGCTGAGCACGTTCAGGAATGGCCTTTCAGGTGTGAAGTGCACAGCAGGAGGAAGGACACTCCCAGCCACTGGCACAGTCCCCCTCTTGCTTTACCACAGCAGAGCTCAGGGGTGTCCTGTCCTCTCCATCTCCCCAGGCAAAGGAGAAGAGCAGCCCTGAGGAACCAGCTCTGCTCCTGTGCCGTGTCCCCAGGCACACAGCAGCCCTCTCTTAGTCATGACTTGTCTCTAGCAGGATTAAGGGAAGCTTAGGGACTTTGAGGTTTTCCAGACTCCTTCAATTAACTTCTGGCTCACAGGATTCACAGAATTTGCCTGAATTTATGACCCATTTTTCCTTTAAATGCCTCATATTTTTTTTTCCAAAGATGACTCAATTCCTTAATGTTTTTCTAGCTAAAGGGCATCCTGTATTTTGATACAGGGATGGGAGAGGCTCCGAAGGCTCTGCTGGCACCAGGAGCAGACCCTTGCCTCTCAGAGTGCTGCATCTTCTCCAAAGGTCTCCCAGGCAGAGCAGGCACCCAGAAGATTGTTCAGCTGAACTTTAGACCTCTCATGCCTGTAGGAAAAGGTGGAAAAGCTGTGTCTGGTGTTGGTTTGCAGTGCCAGTGTTTATGTGGGCACACCATGAAAAGGTGCTCTGCCCGCCAGCCACTGTTTAAAGGTTAAGGTCAGAGTCATTTCCAAAACTGCAATTACCTCATGTGCTTGGCAGATTCTAGGGTTTTTACAGCAACTTTCCAGTCATGTAAATACAAAATCATCTTTTTTTTACCCAGTGTGCTTTTAAAATATTTTTTTTTAAAGCTGCCAAATGTGTTTTATGTGACTGTGAAAGGTAAGGCTGCCTCTGGCTCAGACCACGCATGCCAAGGTACCAATTTGTGTAGGCTGCTCCAATGTTTGTGCAGCATTTTCGGCACCCCAGATGAAAGGCTCTGCAGAAGGGCAAAGTACCCTGAGCTGAATTATTGTTGCTTTTGTCTGTCTCTGAAAATGGGGTGAAGGGCTGGGCTGACAGTTTCAGTCTGGTGATGGCACCCATAGCTGAACCCAGTGTGTGGGCTGGAAGCAAAGACCAGACCAGCATTCTGAGAGCTGGGAAAACACAGGAGGTGTAAAGTCACTGAGGTTTTGGGGATGACAGCTGCCTTGGCACCCTGCATGGGCAGGACAGGCAGCAGAGCCTCCAGGACATGCCATGCTGGGAGCTCCATCCCCTCAGACCTCCACGTACACGGGAGAGGTGCCCAGGGGAGCTGTGGGGTGCAGGAACATCCTGCCTGTAGATGTGGGCCAGTGGAAAGCTGTGCTGGGCTGTTCTGGCCATGGTGGCAAGGATCCCAAGCAGTCTGAGCAGTGTCTGTATAATCGTCCCCTGTGTGCTGGTGTGTGCCAGGAGCATGGCCTGATGGTGATGGTGATGATGGTGACCTGGGTCAGCTGCCTTGGCCTGGGGTGCTTGCCAATGACTCCCCAAACCATGCTGCGAGGAGGGCCGTGCTCTCCTGAAGCCTGGAGACAGCACAAAGGGACTGAGTTAGGACCTGCACCCTCCTTGTAGCTGTGCCCTGGCCTCGTTCAGCCTTTGCAAGTGCTCCTTGGCCAGTCCTGGTGTGTGTCTGTGTGCCAGGAGAGCTGCTGGTGGCAGCAGGTGATGCTCAGGGACCGCGCTGCATTTCTGCCAGCCCTGGGGGGACCCGACCCGCTCCTCTCACGCGAGCCCTGCCAAGTACCTGGCACGATGGTTCTGAGCCCCTTGGGCTGGCACTGAGCAGGTCCCTTGTGTCTCTCTGTGCCCAGCAGGTTGAAGCCCCAGAAGAGGCCGGGCAGTGGCGCATCCCAGCCCTGCGAGAACATCGTGGTCGCTTATTACTTCTGCGGGGAGCCCATCCCCTACCGCACCCTCGTCAAGGGGCGCGTGGTGACGCTGGGACAGTTCAAGGAGCTGCTGACCAAGAAAGGGAACTACAGGTAAGGGCTGCTCCTCGCCTGTGGAAAGCTGCCAGCAGCTGTTGGTGACCCCCAGCAGATGCCACTGCCAGGACACAGCGGTGTTGCCCCCACAAAGGGGAAGGTTGGTGGAGGTAGTTCAGGAGGGCTTCCTCGGGGCATGCTGTGGTGGGGATGTGGCAGCATGGCACCTTGGCTGGTGGAGGGGCAGGTTAGCAGGGGTGAGGCAGGTCGGGTTTTGTAGCAGAAATGTCCTGCATCGCAGTTTGCACCTCCACCAGGAGCTGCTGAGCTGCCTGGCAGGTGTGGAGCAGCATCAGTGAGTGCTCACTGTGGGGACCCTCTAAATTCAGAACTGTTTTGTCTCCTGTCAAAGTTCCCTTTGGTGAGGGCAGGGAGGTTGGGTCCTGCCCGAGTCCCAAAGCAGACAGATGTGGGGCATGGAGCTCTCCAAGTTCCCACTTCTAATTAGGAGCTGCCATGGGAAAGCGTGCCTAGAAACGTTCCACCAACACATGTACCTCAGCCACTGCTTTTGGGAGAGCTGTGAATGGACTTGAATTCCAGGCTGGAGCTCCTGACCATGGTAACATGGATCCTGACTACTTTTTTGTTCACTGTTGAGGGCAGAGGCAGGAGTGTGGCCTGAACATGAGTACCTTCCATATCTGGGGGAGCAGTTTCCTGTGCTCCATGAGCTCAGAGCCAGTCTGTACCCAGGTGTGGGGATCATGGTGCCCTATGACCATTCACCTGGTTTTTTTCCCTGTCCTCCCTCCATGTTTCTGTTTTTTTCAGGTATTACTTTAAGAAAGTGAGCGACGAGTTCGACTGTGGTGTGGTCTTCGAGGAGGTGCGGGAGGATGACACCATCCTGCCCATCTTTGAAGAGAAGATCATCGGGAAGGTGGAGAAGATTGATTAGGCTTCAGGGCAGTGAGGACAGGACTTTGAAGGACTCTGGGACCGGAGGAGAAGGCCTGGGGCGGTCGCTGGCGGTGCTGCTGCCACGGGCACCAGACAAGCCCAGGGCGGAGGGCAGCAGCTCTGCTTTCCAGCACGGATCTGGGCAAGCTCCAGGATGCCGGTGGATGCCCTTTCACCCCACAAACCTGCCAGTGGGAGCCTGGCCTCCCTCTCCATACCGAATATAAGTGTAATGTAGCATTGTACAGTGCATTAGAAAGTGTAATATGACCTTGTTTACTAAAGCTGCATATTTTTGATATATTGTAATAAAAGGAAAATATTTCCAATGTCACAGTGCTCTTATGTAAATGTAAAACATACAGGTACTGCAGAACTCACCCAAAGTGTACAGCCATCCATCAGACTCCGGCTGCTCCGCGCTTTCCCAGCACCCTGCCCCGTTTTCCTGGCATGGATGGCTCTGGAGCGCCGTGGGGCAGAGCTGCCCTCACCCCACCAACGTGGAAGGGGCAGCCCCTCTCTAACAGGGCTGTGAAGATCATTGAGCCATCTGGAAGGAGTCATCTGTGGCTTCCTTGGCAGGCTCAGCTGCTGCACATGGTAGGATGGGTCTTTTTTCCTCCTCCTGAGCTTCCTTGCAACCGAGTAAATCCCCGAGGAATAGAAGGGTCAGTGCCTGTTGGGACTGGGGGCTTCCCGCAGAGCAAGGACCAACTCAGAGCCAGGGTGGCAGGCTGGGTGCTGGCATCCCACAGCCTGTGTGTCCCCTGTGTCCCCGTGGAGAGGGGATTGCTTCCCAGGAGGGTGCTGCAGTTCTGCAGAGGGCTGGCACCTGTGTGCTTGGTTGCAGATATGCCCAGACCCCTGGGCCAAGCTCCAGCTTTGGGCAGGGCACTCATTAGGAGAGCCATAATGGGGAGGGAATTGATGAGACACTAAAGCTGAAGACAAAACACATCTTTTTATGAGTCCTGGAGCTTTTGTCAACTGTGTTTCAGGGGAGGCAGCAGGAGGGCACTGCACCAGGGGGATCGTTGATGCCAGTTTGTGGCTCATGTAGGGCCAGCAGGCAGCCCTGGGAAGCCTCCTGGGCTTACTCGACCGCAAGGAAGCTGGGGCTGTGCCCGTGCTCCTGCCCTCACCCAGCCCAGGCCTGCTGCTCCAGCTCGGCCACGGCTCTGTGCCAGCTCCTTTAGAGAGCCCTTGCTCACCCACAGAAACAGGGTGGCCCCAGAGCCCGGGGGATCCACGGTGGCGCTGCTCAGTGCCATTCCCAGCCCCAGCAGTGGTGGAGCTGCCGGGACCCCATGGCACTGTGCCGGGATCGACTCCGCCTGTTGTACATGTCACCGAGTGCCTTTAAAACACAGTTCTGGGCTTGCCTAATATGCTGTGTGAAGTCCAGCATAATCTGCAGATCTTTTCAGCCCGGGAACAGTGTTACAAGGGGTTTTACCCCGTTTTTTGAAGTTCTGATGGTGGTGTGTCTGGTGAGGTTGTTGGCGTGCCCGGGATTTCCGTCTCCCCCTTTTTTCTCAGGGGGTCCCTGTAAATATGTACAGCGGCCGTGCAGCCCCGGCATTTCCTCTGCATTCTCATGTGCTGACTTGTACAATGATCTTTTCAAAGGTACTTGGATAAAATGAAATAAAACCCCACATCCCACTGCCTGCTGCTTTTTTCCTTCCCCGTGGAGCAGACCCGGGCCCTCAGCAGCCTCTGGGATGGACAGAGGATGGGGCAGGTCTGGTGAAGGCTCTGGGTGCAGGGCAGGGCTGGGGCTGCTCTGGGCTCCCTGGGAGGTGGCCAAGCACGTCCTGGATCTGAGGGACATGTTGCCCCTGAAGGTATGGCTCAGCAGAGAGGGGACAGTACTGGAGTTGCCAGAGGCTACAAGCCAGGCTTATGTGCCTGTAGAACTCCATATTCTGCCTTGGCTGTGACAACAGCTCCTGAGGATTCCCTGGGTCTGATATGTCATGAAAGAGAAACCCCAGCTGATCCCACATCAGCTGAACTCCACCAGTCCAGCACAAGGGTCAGCATGGAGAGCACTGGGCTCCTTGGCCACCCCGTGCCATTGCGGGGTTGCCAGAATGTGCTGTGGCACAGCTGCCCCAGGGGGACAGAGAGGTTCTGCCCATTATCAGCCCTGCTGTGTCCCCAAGACAGGCAGGTGCTCCCAGCACACAGAGCCACAGACACAGACCAGAGCCCACATTGTTTCTAGGTGGTTTATAGCACATGCCTGAGGGGGACAGGGCTCACAACTCATCCCGGGATTCATCTGTCCCTGGCGCACTTGAATCCTCCTTGCCCGTGCTGTTCCCAGGGGTCTTGGTCACCTGGAGAAGGCAGCAGTGAGGTGTGGATGGACACACTCCCTGCCTGTCCCCATCCCCATCCTGCAGGATCCATCCCCTTGCCCAGCAGGGGCTGGGGACTGCCCTGGACAGGCATTCCCTGACCTCACTCACCGGAGGCTCCACAGGCAGTGTCCCCCCGTTGTCCAGGAACTTGGAGAAGGTCTCCACATCTCGGGTGCTCTTATACTCAACCATCTGGAGCCGAGGGAGGGGAGGGCGCTCAGGGTGCCACCGCCCCCAAGTGCTGGTGGCCCCCCGAGTGCCAACACCTACCTTCCTGCCCGGCCCCGCGGGGAAGTAGTGCAGGGTGGGGAAGCCGTGGATGGTGATGTTCTCCAGCTCGTTGGCCGTGGAGTCCATCTCAGCGATGACGATGTCCTCGCGGTCCTTGTAGCGCTCAGCCAGCTCCTCCCAGGCGGCCGCCATGGCCTGGCAGTGGGGGCACCACGGCGCGTCTGCGGGGTGGGCGCGTTGCCGAGGGGTCCACGACAGGGCTGGGGCTGTCGTGGAGGGGCTGAGCCCCATGGCACAGCTTAGGGAGGGCCGTGGGTGGCCCCAGCACTTACAGAACTTGACAAAGACATTCTTGGTCTCATCGAACGCCACCTGCTCGAAGGTCTTCCCCACCAGGACTTTAACGGGCCGCGTGTCCCAGTCCTCGGGGGGCTCGGCACTCAGCAGGTGAGGCTGTGGGGACAATCAGGACAGCCACAGCCTGGGCTGAGCAGTGCCAGAGGCCCCTGGGGCACAGTGCAGGCTGGGACAGGGGTATGTTCCTGTGCTGCCTTTTGGACCCCATCTTTCCCTCTGCTGCCATCCCAGCTCTGTGTATATCCACAGCAGCAGTCTCCTGCCCCCTTGCCCAAAACAAATCCCCAAATCCTCAAGCCTGGCAGTAGAAGTACCAGCAAACAGGTCCCTGGAGTTCACCACACAACTGTCATCAGGCTTCTGAGCCAACAGCCCATCTCTCACCACAGGGCAGAATCCATCAGTGCTGGCTGGCACCATGCTGCATCCCTCACCTTCACCTTGCCATCCAGCACTGCCTGGATGAAGGTGCGAATGGCCGAATCCGAGAAGTTGTCCTGCTCCATCTGGTACTTGCGATTGTTCTCCATCTTGACGAGGCGCAGGGTGGGGGCATCAGCAGGGGTCATGCCAAAGAAGGGCAGGACGTCGGCACCATGCCCAGTCACATCCACCACCACAAAGAGCACCTGGGCAGGGAACGGGGGACACTGAGGCTGGGGAGTTCCACAGCCACCCTCCATGTTCCTACCATGGGGCTGCCTCACCTGACCCCGGAAGCCATCAGCAGCTGCCCTGAAACCATCCCACAGCGACAGCTGCTCCGATGAGGACTTGTTGAGGAAAAGCAGCATGTGATGGGGGATCTTGGCACCAAAGATCTGGTTGGATGTCTGGGGAGGAAGAGGAGGAGGATGAGGGCAGGGCAGCCATGGCCCTTGCAGGACAGTGACAGGGCTGGGGATAGGCTGTACCTCGTTGGTGAACTCCATCACCAGCTGCAGGCTGTGGACGCGGAGCAGCTGGGTGAGCTCGGCCGTGTCCAGCCCCCGTGCCGGGTCCACAGGGAAGTTTGTCTGTCTCTCATCAAACTGCCAGGGCAGGGGCCTGTGAGGGCTGAGGGAAGGACAGGCTGGCCCCACCACTCCCCTGCCACTCCCTCACCTTCTTGAACAGGCAGACGGTGTCAGCTGACAGCCCATACGCCTGGAAGAGCTCAGCTGCCTCTGCCGCGCCAAACGTCATGTCCACCATCTCGGCGGCCACCTCGAAGAATGCCTGGGCTGCCTCACCCCTCAGGTCCTGCACAGCCACCCATCAGTGCCACAGCCACAGCCACAGCCATGCTCCAGCCCCAACCCACCCCAGCCCACCTTGAAGAAGCCAACGACCACCAAGTCCTGGGAGGTGACGAAGGCGGCGGCGGTGTCGGTGTCCTGCAGCAGCGTGGCGCTGGGGCCGGCCCGGCGCTGCATCCAGCGCACGATGCCCTGGCTGTCCATGCGGCCTGGCACAAGGAGCAGGGCCCCCAAGGTCACTTGACACCCCTCACCCGGCTGCCACCCCTCTCTGTGCCACCAGCCTGAGCCACCTGCCACCACCACGGCACTGCCCAGCATCACCATCTCATACATCATCACCACACTGTCACCTGTCCAGTCACCACCAGGACATTGCAACCCCTCTCACCATCACCACACTGTGATCCCCACAGGGACAGTGCCACCCTCTCACCAGCAGGCCTTGTCACCCTTCCCAGCCCCATGGCAGTGTCCCCTTCGATGGATGCCACCAACACTGCGTGGTTCCGCAGCCCTACCAGTGTATGCCAGGGGGTGGGTGCGGTTGCCATCACGGAAGAGCTTGAGCGTGGGGTAGGACGTGATGCCAAACTCAGTGGCCAGGGCTGTCTGTGCTGTGGCATCCACCTTACCCAGCCGGGCAGGGCTGGACTCATTCCTCAGCTCAGTGGCTGCCTGGGCAAAGGCAGGAGCCAGCTGCTGGCAGTGCCCACACCACGGTGCATCTGTGGGTAGGGATCAGCATTTATAATGGGGACAGGTTTGTCCCCACCCCGGGGACCAGGGTGGGGACTGTGGGGACAGCCCAGTGGCTGTGTGAGCCTACTGGGTCCCAGGCTGTGCCCCTGTCCCATACCCACACCATATGTCCCTGTCCCGTGTCCCATGCCCATGCTACACACCCCCCACCCCATGCCTTTGCCTGTGTCCCTGCTCCGTGTGTCTGTCCCCATCCCATGCCCTGTCACATGGCCTCTGCTCTTGCCCTCTGCCCCACAGCCTTGCCCCTGCTAACCCCACCTACCCTCCATCCTGTACCTGTGTCCATGTGTCTGTTCTGCCCACACTCAGCCACGGCCAGTCCCCCCTGCCACTATTCCCAACCCCACATCTTCCCCTGCCCATGCCCCTGCCCACAGTGGGGGCACTCACAGAACTCCACCAGCAGCAGCTGGTGCTCACTCAGGGCACGGGCAAAGTTGTGCTCATGGAGAACCAGGACATTATCCTCCTCCTTGATCTCATCTGAGAGCACTTCATCCTCTTTCTTCTCCTTTTCCTCCTCTTCTACCACCTCTTCATCCTTATCCTCGTCCCCCAAAGCCGGGCCCAGCCAGGCCAGAGACAGCACTAGCAGGCAAACCAGCCGGGACCCGCAGCCGCGCATGGTGCCGGTACTGAAGATGTTGTCCGGGGAGGAGGACGAAGATAAGGGACCGGGGGGCGGGTGGTGCCGGTCCCCTGGGGCTCGTGGCCCTCCGCTACTGGCTGCCCGGCCCCGCCGATAAGGCAGCGGGACCAGGTGGCTGTTTTCCAGCCGCTCGTCGCCGCAGGGACACGGCCGCGGGGAACAGGGAGCAGAGGGACACGCACAGACACACCAGTAAGAGACCAGTCTGTAGGGTTTAATGGCGATGGAAGAGCACAGTCTGCGACCGGGCGAGTACCGGACACGGCACCACCACGGCAGGGTCACAGCCCCGGCCCCAGCGATGGGGACGCCGTGAGGACCAGGCGGGCGTCGATATTTAAAAAAAAAGAGCAATTAAAAATAACTTTGGTTGCGAAGACCACGACCACGGGCTCTCGCTCGCTAAGGGACCCCCCTCAACCCTTCACGAGACTGCGGCAAGCGCGGCGGTGCCGGCCGGGGCTGCCCCGGGACGGCGGCACCGCGTCCCCGAGCTGGCGGGGGGACCCGGGGTGCGGGGGATGGGGTCAGTCCTCCCAGGCCTTCTTTATGCAGAGGCCCCACTCCCAGGAGAGGTGCTCCGTCTTGTCATCGTCGGTGACGAGGGAGCGGACGCGGTAGGAGCCCCGTGCCAGCCATCCCCGCGGCGCCTCCTCCGCCGGCGTCACCACCTCGTACTCCTCGGCCCGCGGCGCGTAGCTGCCCACCATGAAAACGTCGCGATCCACTGGGCGAGGAGGGGAGAGGAGGCAGGGGTGAGCGGGGCCAGAGTAGCGTGGGGGCCCCCCAGCCCCGGCCCCCTAGCCCCCAGCCCCACTCACCGGGCCGGCCCCGGCGGTAGGTGAGGTGCAGGCACCGCAGCCCGCAGACGATCTCCCTATTCACCTGCGGGCAGAAGGCAGGGGGGACGTGGGGATTGTCGCCATGGCATGGGAACCCCTGGCCTTGGGTACCCATCCTGACATCCACCTCTTCCAGGATCCAGCCCCTTGTCAGAATTCAGCATCATCAAAGGCAGCATGGACTCCAGGGTGGCAGGTAACTCCAGAGGGGCAGGGACTCAGAGACAGCAGGGATCTCCCCTCAGGAGGGACAGGGACCTCCAGGATACCCTGGGATAGGCAGCATTGCTGGGATCTCTGGGATCCTTGCTTGGATTCTGGGGTGGCAGGAACCATCAAGAGGGGCAGACACCCTGGGGTGGCAGTCACACTGGGGACAGCAAGGACCCCCAGGGTGGCAGGGACCCAGGGGGCTGGGGAAATCAGGGTGGGCAGAGACCCCCAGAGGGGCATGGACCCCATGGGAAGCAGATGTCCCAAGGCAGGGACCCTGGGGCAGGCAAGGACCCAGGGGTGGCAAGAGGGACTCTGTGGGACAGGGACATGGGGGAAAAGGGCCCCATGGGGATCAGAGACCACTTGGGGCAGGGAATCCAGGATGTGAGGGCAGCAGGGACATGCCCAGCCAGTGGGCACAGGGCACCACACACTTGCCTCACCTTGAAGGACACCTTCACCCTGTAGTCCACCCCTTCCTTCAGCACAAAGGCCTGGCCTCTCAGCTCCTCCAGATCTCCTGCACAGGCAGAGGGTCCATCAGCCTGGTCCCCCTTCCTCCTCCTCCTCCCCCAGGTGTCCCCAGGGCTCACCTGTCAGGTCCATGGTGATGGGCCCCGGCGCCTGCTCACACATCAATGTCAGCCTTGTCACCTGCACGTTGGGCACACTGGCATCTAGGGACAAGCAGCAGGACTCAGACCTTACCCACCATGCCCAGTCCACCATCATCTCCATCCCAGCCAGCCAATGGGCTGCCCATGGCCCTGTAATGGCAGGAAGGGCCACGGTGTCTGTGGTGGGGGTGTTAAAGCGAGTGCCAGGCAGGCAGGCAGGGCACAGGAGAGCAGGGGCATCTCAGGTCGCCCCATCATTGGCATCGGTGCCTGTTGGGGTATCACGTTTAAGGGATCTAGACATGGGTATTTCCCAGGGTGTGCCATTCCCTGGCTCAGGAGCGGGACAAGGGGAAGCAGAGGAGGAAGATGCAGCGTGTGCAGCCAAGGCATCCCTTGAGGTGGGCACTGGTCTAATTCACGCCCCCAGCCCACTCTGCACGCCCCCCAGCTTTCACACATACCATGGTGCATCCCTCATGCACCCCACTGGTTTGCATACACATACATCCCCCAGTTTGCACCCTCCCCAGTGCATTCATGGATGGACACTGGGGTGCTCTGCCCTTGGAGCACCCCAGGGACCCCCCAGTGCAGACCAGCACCAGCCGGGGGGGCTGCTGTGGGGGCCATGAGGAGCACCGTCTGGGCACTGGCAGCCGTGTTACCCCGGTGTCCCTCCCCCCGCCCCCGCTGCTCGCTCCTCTCCGTCATCCCCATGAATTTCCCGGTTCCCTGTAGCCGTTCCTATGGAAACTGCGGCGGTGATCCCGTAACCAAGGCAACTGGGGTCCCCGGGCACCGGTACTCTGTCGGCAGGGAATGCCGGGGTCTCTGCGCAGGTGGGGGGCACAGGCAGCACCCACGAGCGATTCCAGCCGGGATGTGCCCTCCCTGCCGGGGATGCCCCCCGGGACTCTCCCTGCTCGAGCGCACCGGAGCTCCCTGCGCCCGCTGAGGCTGCATCCCCTGGCTGGGCTGCCGGCGTGCCGCGGTGCCCAAACCCGACCGCAGCCCCCAGCCTTACCCACGGCAGCAGGGATGGCGCCCAGCAGTGCCTGCTTGTACTTCCGCAGGCTCTCATCCCCTGGGTCCAGCTCCTGGATCTCCTGCAGGCTCTTCTTCTCCGGCGTCTTGTACGCCAGGGCCACGTCGGCATCCTCCTCCTCCTCCTCCAGCGATAGCGTCACCCCCTCCTTGTCAGCCATGATGTCTGCGGGGGACAGGCAGTGGCAGCCCCCGGGACACCCCGGGGGACATCCCCCGACACGAAGGCACTGGTGGGCAGGGGGTGGCTGGGCTGTGACATGGGAAATCCCCGTGGGGAGGCCAAGCTGCTCCCCTGCTCGGAGCTGTGGGAATTCTGCCAGGCTCGGTGTCCCCGGGGCCTGGTGGCACAGCTGAGACCAGAGGTGCTGCCGCCGGCTGCATTTCCGCACGGTCATGGAGCAAGGCGAGCTGGTGCCTACGTGGTGTGCTTGGTCTGGGGAGCGCTTGCAGACCCCTCCAGCCCCCAGACCCCCTTCGGGTCACCCAGAGAAGTCCTTGTCACTGCCCTGCGGCCCCCTCCAACCCCACTGGGCAACCTCCAGTCCCATCTCCCACCCCAAACCCAAACCACCAGCAGCTGCAGGGCAAAAAGGCAACACTGGGATGGTGGCTCCGGTGCTGCCAGGCTGCTGGGGGGCACAGAGGTGGGTGATGTCCCCATAGTCTCTGACTCTGCCCCCCCACTGCATCACATCCCCCCTCCCCCCTTGTGACTGCAAGCGCTGATCTCCCCAAAGCCCCTGGAACTCCATCCCTGGGGACGTGCTGGGCACTCAGCACTGGGCAGAGGCCACTGCCTGCGCTCAGCCCCGGGGCTATAGGGCCAAACGGGTGAGGCCACAGGGCCAAGACGTGGGTCCCCAGGGCAGCACTGGTGATGGGGACACAGCAGAAGCCCTGCTGCCCCCCTGGGTCCCCCACCAACGCCCCCTGCCCCTCGGCCGTCACGGCAGCATGTGGGCACTCCCAGCCCAGGGATGTACCCACCTGGGGACTCGCTGGCTGCCCACGGACGGCAGGGCAGGGTGGCATGCGCCGGGTGCCACAAGCTGCGAGGTGGCAGGGAGACAGCGGGGGTCTCCCCCGTGGGACGCTCCGGTTCCCCCGGGCCCGGGGTGATGCTCACTCATGGATGCACCGGGTGCCCGGGGGATGCTCACCTGTTGGGGACTCGGAGTGATGCTCGCCCTCCCTCCCCGGGACAATGCCCCCCGCCGCCCCCGGTCGCTGCCCCCCGGCCGCCGCCGCTCACCTCGGTAGCACAGCGCCAGCCAGAGCAGCTCCAGCAGCTGCCCGCCGGCCTCGCACACGTCCAGGCCGAGCATGGCCGGGCCGTGCCGGGCCCGCCGCCCCCGGGGCCGGGCGGGGCGGCCGCTGGCGGAGCCCGGGGAGCGGCTCTGCCCGTGACTCC
>JACBWW010000024.1:2243447-2282247 GCA_020086605.1 Lanius collurio | reverse complement strand
ACTATCTAGGCAAAGACGGCTCCAGCCCCGCCGCTCGTGGGCGGCGAGACTGCAGTGAGCTCATCGCCGGGCGCGCCCGCCCCGCGCTGCCCGCACCCCGCGAGCATCCTCTGTGTACCCTCAGCGCACTGCCTGCATCCCAGGAGCATCGTCTCTGTACCCTCAGGGCACTGCCCACGCCATGGCCGCACTGCCCGCATCCTGGCCAGCCCCTTGTTGACAGTGCCCGCACCGTGACCGTGCTGCCCACCGCCCCGCACGCTGCCAGCACATCGTCAACCCTGCCCATATCCCGCCAGCATCCTTCCAGTACCCTCTAGGCACTGCCTACACCCTGCCCGCACCGCTATCCAGCAGCCACAGCGGTGTTTCCCCCTCGCTGGTACCGAGTCAGCCAGGGCACCCCCGGCCCCCAGAGGCTCAGGAGGTGGGGAGGGGGCCGACCCCCCCGGGCCGTACCGGGGGACCCACGGTCAGGGGGCAAATTGACCCCGGGAGTCGGGGCCGGGGTTTGGGGCGCCCGGTTCAGACGGCGGCAGCCGCGGGGGGGTAGCGGGGCGGGACCGGGCGGGGCCGAGGCGGGTTCGGGCGGAGAGGCGCGGCGCGGGGCGCGCACCCGCGATGACCATCGGCGGCCCCCGCGGCCGGCACCCCCTCCTGCAGATGCCCTGTCTGCGCAAGGTGAGCGACACCGGCACCGGCAGCCGCCCCGCGGGGAGCGGGCACCGCGCTGGGGCCGGGCACTGGCACGGCGGAAATCAGACACCGCCACCGTGGGTAGCGGGCACGGTGGGGAGCGGGCACCGCGGGCACCCGGTGTTGGGACTGTGGGGATCCGGCACTGGCATCGTGGGGAGGGGGTACCGAGGGCACCGGCACCATGTGGACGGGGGATCGGGCGCTGAGACTGTGAAGACTGGGCACCGCCACCGTGTGGACCGGGGACGGGGCGCTGGGACGGTGGGGACCAGACACTGACACTGCACGGGGTTACGAGGGCATCTGGGGCTGCCGGCGGCGCGGGCATGGGATCGCCGGGGACCAGCACCACCCAGTGTACGCGGGACAGCGGGCACTTCCCCGGCCCTGGCGCCTCCACGGGGCACCGGGAACCGCCCCACAAGGGGACTACGCACGGGCAGCGCCCCGGAGCTGCGTGCTCTGCTCTCCCACGCCGGGCTGGGGTGCTGCACAACCTCGGCTGAGCTCACTCCTCAAAACCGGGGTTCCCCGGCACAGGGATGCCCTGAGAACGAGTGTCTGCAGCATCACACACTCGCCCGGCTGCTGGGTGCTTTGGTCAGGTTATGGGGTGCCAGGCTGTCCCTAGGCTGCGCACAGGGTGCCCTGGGCCACTGCGAGGTTCCAAGCTGTCCCCAGGCTGTGCACTGGGTGCCCCTGTCGGGTTGTGGGGACCCAGGCTGTGTCCAGATCACAGGGTGCCCGGGGTCACAGTGAGGGGAGCCAGGCTGTGTGCAGGTCCGGTGCCGCCGTCGCGGGTGGAACAGCGGTTCCTTGCCCGGCAGATGGAGCGGATGATCGTCAGCATGCAGGACCCCGACATGGGCATCAAGATGAGGAACCAGCGCTTGCTCATCACGGTCATCCCCCACGCCATGACAGGTGGGTCCCCGCCATGGGGGTGCCCCACAGGCGCGTGGGGTGGGCAAGGCGTGTGGGAGCTCCCCGGGTGTCCCCAGCACTGCAGCAGCGCCCACCGCCGACACCCTGCGCCGCTCCTCTCCCCGCACCCCGTGTTGCAGCTGGCATCAATTACGCATCGGCTGCGCGGGGCGGGCGCTCGCACGTCCTTGGCAGGGCCCCCGCTACCCTGCGTGACCCCCGGCACTGCCATCCTGTGCCAGGTGCCCCAGCCGGGAACCCCTCCATGTCCAGTCTGGGCGACCCCACTGTACCCCATTAACGCAGCCTCTGTCCCCAGGGAACGACATCGTGGAGTGGCTCATCCAGAAGTACGGCATCTCCGAGGAGGGTGAGTGCCCTGGCACAGGCAGCCGGCACCGTGGGGGCAGCTGGGGCTGCCGAGCCTCCACTCAGCCCCCAGTCCCACTCCGCAGAGTCGCTGCACCTCGGCAACCTCATTGTGAAGCACGGCTACATCTACCCCCTCAAAGACCCGCGCAGCCTGGTGCTGCGGGCGGATGAGTCTCCCTATCGCTTCCAGGTACAGCTCCGGGGCACGGCACAGCCCCGGCACCGGGGCTCCGGGGCCGGGCACCGTGGCACCCCAGCGCAGGCTCCTCAGCCTCTTCCTCCTCCACAGACGCCCTATTTCTGGACCAGCACCAAGTGGCCGGCCACGGAGCTGGACTACGGTAGGTGCCTCCGTGCCGCTGGCACCAACGCGGGCTGCGACCCCTTCCCAGGCCCCTTGAGATGCCGCCGCTTCTCTTTCAGCCATTTACCTGGCCAAGAAGAACATCCGCAAGCAGGGAGATCTGATCGAACATGAGAAGGTGAGCGGTGCCCTCCTCACACCCGTGATGAACTGGGGCTCACCAGGGAGCCGGTGCTCTTCCATGGAGGGAGGGGGGCACCGGCGCTCCCCATGCTGGAGTGGCAACAGGACCCGGAGCCAGGCAAGGGGACAGGTGCCACACCGTGCCAATCTGTCGCTTCCCAGGACAACTACAACCTCCTGCACAAGCGGATCAACCACACGTGGGACTTCGTGGTGATGCAGGCACGGGAGCAGCTCCGGTGAGTGCGGGCACGGCCGGCACCGCTGCGCCCCGGGGAGCGGCCGGGTTGGAGCACCCCTGGGTGCCGAGCAGGCAGGGTGCCAGCACCTCCCCGCTGCCTCTGCACGGGCAGGGCAGCCAAGCAGCGGCGCAAGGGCGACCGCATCGTCATCGACTGCCAGGAACAGGCGTACTGGCTCGTCAACCGGCCCCCGGTGAGCGCGGGGCGGGGGGGGGCCGGGCTGGAGGGTGCAGCCCTGGCACCACGCACGACCCCGGCCTGGGCAGCTGGTCTGGGGGGCGCAGAGGTTCACCCCAGCCCCCAGCATGATGCTCTCATTGCAGCCAGGAGCCCCCAACGTGCTGGAGCAGGGTCCCGAGCGCAGGAACTGTCACACCACCCGTGTCCAGCTGGTGAGTGGGGGTGTCCAGGCACCCCCGGGGCTGCCAGTGGACACAGGGCACACCCAGTGCCTGTGCCGGGGTGTGGAGCTGCCTCGGTGGGTGCCCATCCATCTCAGCCCAGGCTGTGCCCACATTTTGGGGTGAGGGGTGAGCCCCAGCTCTGCTAACATCTGTGTGTCCCCCACCCCGAGCACGGGGAGTCCGTGTGCTTGTCCTTGCACCCACCACCCCTCTGTGCCAGCACCCCTAATCCCTGCAGAGCAGCTGTGCTGCAGGGAGCCCTGGCACCCTGGGGTGCCAGAAGCAGCCACCAGGCCCTTCCTTTTCTTGTGACCCCACTAATGCTGCCCCAGCACCCTCGGGCTGTCCTCACTAACCACCCACTTTCTCTTCTCTGCGCCCTGTGCCGTGTCCTCTGCCCACGTAAGTGTCACTAACCTAGGGCTGGTGTCACACTGGGGTGTGGAGTGGGGGAAGCCAGGGTTCATTCCAGGGCTGTGCTGGCTGAGCCAGGAGGGCTGGGGGGATGAGGCTGGAGGCCACAGGGATGGGCTACAGAGTCCTGGGGTGGGGGACTGGGTACCTGGATTGCCCAGGGTGGTGGTGGTGGCAGGACAATGTCCTGGCCCCACCACACCCTTACCCAGCCCCGTGCGTCTCTTGCAGACCAAGAACATGGATTACTACAAGCGAGAGGTGAGTGGGGCGAGGGGTGGGGGCGGCTCCTGGGGGGCACGAGCTGCCAGGCACCCCAACATCTCCCCTGCGCCTGGCCCCAGATCGAGTACTGCAGGAAGGCCATGGCCAGGACCAGGGTGAAGTCCTCCATCTGCCTTGAGGGGTGAGTGGCAGCAGCAGCCCCATCCATGGGCTGGGTCCCTGTCAGGGTGACAGGGGCACCCACATCACTGCAGCTGGTGGCTGGCACCACAGCCCTCAGCAGGGAGTGGAGCTGAGGCTCTGTAGAGCTCGGGCACATCCCCACTGCATCCCTATCATGCCCCCACGCTGTCTGGAGTTGGTGGCCCTGGTTGCCTCCAGCCACCACTCCTGGCAGGTACATCAAGTTCAACGAGCAGTATGTGCCCCACGACCCCATCATGTCCGGCTGCCTGCCCAGCAATCCCTGGATAACGGACGACACCACGTACTGGGCCATGAATGCCCCCACGTAAGTGCCCCAGCCCCAGGCCCCCCAGTACCCCAGGTGGCAGGTAAGGTGTCTGTGGGGTCACGCAGGCTGCCATGGGCTGCCAGCCCCAATGCTGCTGTCGCTCACAGGGTGACAACCCCCACAAAGCTGCGTGTGGAGCGCTGGGGCTTCAACTTCAGTGAGCTCATCATGGACCCCCTGGGCCGGGCACAGCTTCTCGAATTCCTCAAGAAGGAGTTCAGTGGTGAGTGACCCCAGCCCCAAAACATTGCTACATCTTGGCACCCCAGAGCCACCACTCCAACCCAGCAACGCCAAACCCACCATGTCCCAGTAGTGCCTAATCCACTATTCAACCCCAAGACCACCAAACCAACCCATTACTGTGTCCTGGCACTCCTTAATCCACCACCACATCCCAGTACTTCCCAGCTAATCTGCCACAGTTTCCCTGGTTCCACTGCCCCAGCTGGCTCTGTCCCACAGGGACCCATTCCCAGCCACAATGGCCTTCAGGGGTTGCCCATGTGGGCTGTCCAGTGCCGTGTCTCCATTCCCAGCACCATGTCTCTCTCCACAGCTGAGAACCTGAGCTTCTGGGAGGCGTGTGAGGAGCTGCGCTACGGGGAGCAGTCCCGCATCGCCGAGATCGTGGACTCCATCTACCAGTGAGTGCCAGTGGGACGAGGGTTCGGGAGGAAAGGTTTGGGGGTGGTCAGGCTGTCACGGTGCTGTGTCCCAGGGCAGGGCCGGGCTCACCCCATCTGTGACTCCCCAGGCAGTTCCTGGCTCCCGGGGCCACGCGCTGGGTGAACATCGACAGCAAGACGATGGAGCGAACACTGGAGGGCATCAAGACGCCCCATCGCTACGTGATGGACGATGCCCAGATGCACATCTACATGCTGATGAAGAAGGTAGGTGAGGACGGGGCTGGGCAGTGCAGGGCTGGGCAGGATCCTGACGCCTCTGCTCGCCCAGGACTCCTACCCACGGTTCCTCAAGTCGGACCTGTACAAGAACCTGCTGGCCGAGGCCATCATTCCCCCGGAGACCAAGAAGCGGTGAGGGCAGGGGCCGTCCCCCGGGGCGCTGGGTGGTCCCCGCCAGTTCTGACCCCGTTCTGCCCGCAGGGTCTTCCCCTTCATGCGCAAACAGCGGCATTCCAGCCCCAGCCCGGCCCTGCTTCTGCCCGCGGGCGATGCCGAGGAGAGGAGCAGGAGCCCTTCCACCGCCCCCGTCCCCGAGGAGGAGAGCTGAGAGCCGCAGTCCCCCCCATATGGGAGCCCCCTGACCCAGCACACCCAGCCCCGCCGCAGGACCCTGCCGGCAGTAGCACTGAAGGAGAGAAGCCATATTTCCCCCAGAGTCCCCCCGGAGCCAGGCTGACCCCGCTGCAGACCCCTCACATCCCCAGACGCCCCTCTCCCTCGGGGAAGCCGCACCCAGCCGGCCTGGTGCGGGGTCACCCCCTCCTCCCACCCACCCCCAGTCACGAGATAATAAAACCCCCATGGGGAAACACTCTGGCTCCCGTGGTTTTTGGGGAGAGGGACCAGGGAGACATTGGCAGGGTGGGAGGTGCACAAAGCACTGCCCACTTCTCCAGGCTCGATTGTGACCTGTACTCTGGGCTGGAAGCAACGTCCTCCCATGCCTGCAGCAGCCAGCACGGCTGCAGACCCCGCAGGGGAGCAGCCCCCCAGACATGTGTGCCCAAGGCACAGCCATCACCCACGGCTCTGCTTGCTCTGAGGGGCAGCACCAGCCTGGCACGGCTGAGCGGGTACTCAGGCGTTACTGGTGTGCCCACCTACACCCTGGGAAGGACATAAAGGCCTCTGGAGGGGCTGGAGTGGCACGGCCCTGAGGGCTGGCAGGGGCACCAGGAGCAGGGCTGGCAGCTGAGCCACTGTCTCTGTCCATGGACTGCTAATCTGAGCAGAGGCCGAGGATCGCACGGCAGGATTATTCCCTTCCCGGGAGCCGAGCCCCAGCTGCAGGGGGATTATCACTGGTGGTTACATAAAGGAGAGGGGGGCTGATGCCCAGCAGTGCTCAGCCCTGGAGCCCAGCCTGCTCCACACGTACCCAGACAGCAGAGCTGGGAACAGCTCCAGCCCCACATGGATAAGGAGGTGCCATCCTGTATCCTGACTAACAAACACCGTTGGGATGCTGAGGATAGCAGCATCCTTCCCTGCCGCAGAGCATGGCACAGAGCAAGGGGCATTCTCAGCTCAGTGCTGGGGCAGACAGTGGGCCCCGGGGCAGGGGAAGCTGCTGGAGCCTCGGTCACAGGATGGAGCTTGGGACCTCGGTGCTGGCAGCCACCGGGCAGTGACAGATGGTACCAGGCTCCAGGAGACAGCGCCTGCCACGCGTCTCCCTCCACCTTGATCCAAATCCAAACCCCGGCATGAGATTTTCAGGCTGATGGACTGCAGCGGGAAATCTGGGGTGTAAAACCAGGTCAGAGAGCCCCAGGCAGGGGGCAGGGACGGGCTGGCCCAGCCTGGTTATCTAACTCCAGCCTCTCTCCCCATGCTCCCTTCTCCAGGTCCATCACCTGCAGGGCAGGGCAGCAGGCAGCACCTCAGCTGTCAAAGCATCACCAGGACACCTGGATTCCTCCCAAGGAGGGCTGTTCTGCCTCAGGGAGGTCACTCAAAGAGCTGCCAAAAAATCCCAAGGTCTTGTGTAACCTCCAGCATCAAAGCAGGGCACCATTTACAAACAATGCAAAAGAGGGTTTATTGAAACCATTCTGGTTAGAGCAAGTCCTGTATGGCACAACCTCCAATAAGTTAAAGAATCAAACCAGTCTCAGTGTTAAAGACCACACAAACACATAACACAGTGATATAGCCATCGCCACCCAGCTGAGTTATTGAATCAAGGCACAAAGTCATTCATTAAATACTGCAAAAAAACAATGACACAGGAAAGTAAGCTGGAAATCAGACTGGTTTTGTTAAGAAGGTGCTGGTTTGGCACTGATGCATTTAATTGAGCTGCCACAGGGAAATCTGCGTTTCCAAAGTGTCTGGAAACATTACTGGATAACTTAAAGCCAGAAAAGCTCCCCAAAGTTGAAAATCCAGCTCTCCTGAAGGAACATTCAGTGTGTGCCTATGGGAGGGTCTGGTCTGGGTAGGGATCTGAGGGAGAGTGCAGTGAAAATACAGCCCAGGCACCTTGCTCCCTGCCAGGGGAATCTCAGCAGGAAACAATCCACATCCAACACTCAGGCTGGACGACAGTGCAAGTCTGGGGTCCCCTGCCCTGTGCCCTGCTCCAGCTGGCTGAAGGGCAGCCTCAATCCAGCCCTCAGAGCCTCTTATGGCTGCAATGCTGGCACAGGGACCTGTGGGGCCATCAGGCCTAAGGTGCTGAGCAAAGAGGAAACCCAGGCTGGAGGACACAGATGGGGAGTCTCCCTGCACTCCTAGACTCCCTCAGGAAACAGCTGGTAAGACAGGCAGAAGGGGGAACCCCACCATTTTGAGCCCAGGGTGCTTTGAAGGTTGTGGAGTACTCTCCAGAGAGCAGACCTGGCTTCCTGCACAGCTGGGACACGCCAGGACTGGCTCCCTTGACTGCCCAGGCTATGGGTCACCAGGCACAGGGAGCCAGGGCACCCTTTAGGCAGCCACTGGCCAGCTGGAAGCAGGAGGTGTCCAGGGAGCCCAGCTCCCTGTGCTGTCTGGGAGTGCTGGGGCTGTGGTGTGAGCTGGTGACAGCAGCTGCCCAGTGGCACATTTGGGCTCAGCAGTGGCTGGAGGGAAGAGCTGATGCCTGATGCTGCACATTCCCATCCTACAGTGTTCCTACACATCCCCTAATGTCAGACTCAGCAAGGGAGGGAGGCACTAGCCAAATCCCCTCCGGCACTGCAGAGCTTGAGAGAGGTTATTTTCAGGGCTATTTTTATTTTCAGGACTGAGCAGATGGTTCAAACTGTTGTCAAGGCTCTGTACCTTGTTTCTACAGCCTGCACTGGCAACCATTAGGACAGGGCAGAGCAAACACCTCATGGTGCTACATGAATCTCCAGGAGAAACATGTCATCTTCACACAGCAACCTGTCCCATCCCCTCAGGATACCAGGCTGGGCAGAAAAAAAGAGTGCCCAAGGATCCTCACTCAGCATCACTTCAATTCCAAGGGCTGGGAGGCAGCATGGAGCTCCTGCCCACCTCCTGGCAGCAGGGACAGTGCTTGGAGAAGGCTCCTCAGCAGCTGGAAGGCTGAATGAGCAGGGAGCTGGCACTGCCAGCTGGGTACAGGGCTTCCCAGAGCAGCAATCCCAGCTCCCAGAAAAGGTTAAAGTGCAATTCTACTCCAAAACAAAAAAAAAAAAAAGAAATGTCCTAGATCCTCTGGCTCCTTTAAACCAGGAGAGGTACTGCCAGGGACCAGCCAGCCTGGGCTCAGGGTGGATCTCTCACCACCTATGAGCAGACTGAAGGAAGGGAAGAACACAGATGCATCCACCAGGTGGGAGACCAGCTCCCTCTCGGTGTCACCAACACTCTACAGCCTGGCTGGGAAGGAAGCAGCAGAGGACACAGAACAAAGGTAGGCTAGTGACTGCAGAGCAGGACACGTGGGGCTGTTCTTGGGGAAAAGGCCTTTTGCTAAGTAGAAAGACACTTTAACCTGTGCTCTGCTGGCCCAAGTGACATCAGACACACCACAGCCATGGCTGGGGTAACAACACACCTCCCACTGCTACTGAAGCAGGGCCCAAATCCAGGAGAGGGTAATTGCAAATCAACCTGCAGCCAAGCACCTCCCCCCAGCCAGGAGAGCTGACTCAGAAAGGAAATCTAACACCACACAGTCAACTCCACTTCTTGGACATCCCAGAAATCATCAACTCCAGCATCTCAGGAAGCTGGAGTGTTTTCCTCCAGATACATTCCTGAGCCAGCACAGTTCTGTGGGCACAGAGGGATGGAGGGGAAAGCCCTCCTCCCTGAGCTGATGACATTTCAGTGATGGCCAAGCACTGAAGTCCCATCAGCTCTGAGGATGGATGCTCTGGCAGCTGCCCCCAGAGCCCGGGTGTCCCTAGACACTGGGGGTGCTTCCCTGCCAGCCACGCTTTGGTTTGCAGATCGAGAAAAGCAGCTTCCCATTGGAATCCAGACTCTGGGCTTGCTGAGAGCACGGCTGCAGAGCAGAGGCAGCCCTTCCCCATCCCTCGGCAAGCTCACGCTCGGCTCTGGAATCGCATCCTGTAGAGGCGGTCCCGGATGTACTGCTCACTGTCCCCGGCCATGTGGCCCAGCCAGATCAGCCTGCTCCCCAAGACATCCTCCTTCAGCTTCCTCTTCATCAGGGACACGGGGCCTGGCCCCTCACCGGGCTGGGGGCCACGCAGCAGCACGTAGCAGGCGTGACGGCTCCGCTCAAACAGCGCCGCTGCGACATGGAGCACATGGAAAGACAGCCTAAGCCTTCCATGCCTGGACTGGCTACCAGACCCAGCATCACCCACAGGGCCCAGGAGGGACTGGTGTCCTCCTGCAGCTCCTTGCTGGAGGACTGGAAGGAGAGGACTTACCAGTGAACGCAATTATTTGGTCTGTGCTGTTGCGGAGCTCCAACAGGACATTGGAGTAGGAAGGATGGAAAAGGTACAGCTTCTGGAGGGGAGCTCTGTCTCTCTGCAACCAACAGGACACTATCAGGACACAGACTCACATGTTACCCCAGAGACAACACCAGCACCAGGCTCAGTGATTACTCACGCTCGACAGGATACACCTGGACAGACACTTGTCCGTGTCAGCCCAGTTCACCCCAACTGACACCATTAGGACAAGTGCTGGGATTTTGCTTACTGCTCTCCTTCCCACCCTAAGCTTCCTGCAAATAGCTGGCCTGTCTGCTGCAGGCAGGAGACAGATTTTTGCCTCAGGGCTAGCAGAGCAAGCAAGGAAAGCAGAGGAGGCTCAGCTGGTGTTCCAGCAGCCTCAGAGACACAACCTGGCACCAGCGCTGTCTGTCACTGCCCCGAGGGCTCTGCAAGCAGCTGAGCTGTGTACTGAGGCTGCCAGAGGCTGCCTGGGGCACAGAGAGGATATTCACGTGGCCGCAGAAATCACTGCATGCAATGCTGCCATGGCAGGCTCCCAGGGAAACAGCAGCAACTCCAGAGGTACCAGGCCAGAAGCCTCCCACCTCACCTACAGTGCCACACCAAGGCAGGGAAGTCACTTAGCTCACAGAGCCACCAAGTTCCTTTTCTCTACATAAGCAGCATGAGAACGATAAAAGCTGCTGATGTCACCACCACATGCAGGAACATGGCTATGGACACTAAACCCACACCCAGTGCATTAGGCTGCAGTATCAGTTGCACAGACAGAGGGGATTATCAGCACTCTGAGAATGGGGTAACTCCACCCAATTCTGGCCCAGAGTCTGGAGAAGAGCAGCCCTCAGCAGCACCACTCACTGTCTCATTGCCTGGCTCTTGGTAGTCTCCCCAGATGAGGAAGGCTGAGCGGTGATCTGCGGTGGGAAGTGTGGCTGGGCCAGGGCTCCCTGCTCCCGAGTTCAGCTTCAGGTCCCACTGGACTGCTCCAGATCCACTCTCAACAATCATAACCTAGCAGGGAAGAAAGAAAAGGAACTCATGACAAAAGCATCTAACAAGCCATGAGAGAAAAGTCAGGTCAGCTGTCTCTCCCCACCCTGTCTATGGGAACAAGTATCTAACACCTGGGAAGATGAGGAAATACTTGAAGCAGAGCATCACAGAGCTGTGAGACCTGGAGTGGGCCACATAAGAGTAAAGTCACAAGATTTGCAGCTACTTCAAGGGGTTTAAAGATCTGTCATTGAAGCCTGTTGCTGAGAATTAAAGTGCCTGAGCTGGCTTTGATAACCTGTTGAAAGAGATCCTTTCGCAGCTTAAAGCTTCCTAAAATCAGCCAGAGGGAACACATCCCAGCAACTGTCCTTGACTCAATTTCTGCTTGAGCTGTGACATACAGAGAAATGGGAAGTGAAAAGGAAGAGATTTCAAACCTTCTTCCTGTTTGGTCCAATTTCACTCTCCAGGACAATACCAAGAACATCAGGTTTGTAGTAACCAAGCAGTGGCTCACTGAGGGAGAGAAAGAGCAGGGACACATCAGAACCCACCCTGATGGTCAGGCATACTTTGCTTTCCCAGCTGCCTCTATCCTCCCACAACTGCTCTGGTAAGAGACTTGACTGCCACAACATTGGGTTGGCCTGGTACCACCCCAACTCTGAGCCCAGCCACATCACTGCAGGCAGAGAATGAGGAATGAAATCTTTGAGCTCCTCCATCCTGAAGCAGCACCCAGCATTGGCAAGCAGAGAGGACAAAACACCATAAGCAAGATCCAGATATGACCCAGGTGAAAAAAAACCCTGCATCTGCCAGGACACTGCTGTTGCTGGGATCTTGGATATGCCATATCTAGCCAACACAGAGAACACTACCTCAAAGCACGGGACACGTTGAGGGTCCACACAGTGTGCAGATCTTTTGTGCTGATCAGCGTAGCCATCTCTGAGTTCACAACCAAGATGTTGTCCCATGATGGCCCAGGAACTTTTGCCAGGTAGCGAAAGTCTCCAAATCTGAACAAGGACAGAGAAATGATTAAGCCTTTCAGA
Source organism: Lanius collurio (assembly GCA_020086605.1). Classification (NCBI taxonomy): domain Eukaryota; kingdom Metazoa; phylum Chordata; class Aves; order Passeriformes; family Laniidae; genus Lanius; species Lanius collurio. The sequence goes on along the minus strand of JACBWW010000024.1, from coordinate 2,270,322 downwards.
CCATGGGGTGGTTTTACTTGAGGTTTGGAGTTTTGTCCCTGCACAGTAAATGCAAATAGGAAACCCCAGCATGCTTTGCCTGCTTCCTGTGAACCCCTGATGAAGCCATTAACACCAAGTCTCATCCTGAGCTTTGGATGTGCTCCTAGTCCAAAAGCCACATAGCCAGGAGAGAACAAAGCCCCAACAGGCCAACCTGTCAGGAACACCAGCACCCTCCACTCCACCAGCCTCCAAGACATAACCTCATACCTGAGAAGGGATAAGCGGTGCGTGGTGCGGTCAATGCTCTTCTCCCACTGAGGATCCTGCTGGAGGCCGGGAAGTTTAATTTCCATCCCAACTGCTGCACTGCACAGATCTTTCAGGGAATATGCATAGACAGAGTTCTCTGTGCAAAATTAAAAAAAAAAAAAAAAAAAAAAAAAAAAAAAAAAAAAAGCAAGAATGAGAGAGATAAGTTATCCTGCCCTGGCTCTGAACTCTATGATTTTCCAGATCTGTCAGATGAACTATATTTTTAGGGCTTGCATCATAGAGTTGTAGTGGTATTTTGAGACTCAAGTCTGTCATTGAATGCTTTTAACGTTTTATCTGTTCGTAATCCAAGTGTTCCACAGCAATCATTTGCTATAAATGACTACCTAATCCTTACATGCTTGACATTTGTTAAATAAAACCAATACAGTACACAACAACTGGCAGTTTAAGCAGAAGCTCCCCCCCCTTCTCTTGGCCCTGAACAGCTCTTTGACTAGGTGAAAAGCCCCACACAGTTTGTAAGAACGCAAAACACACTCTCAGATGATGTTTACTAATCCTGATCTCTGTTACAATCACTCTTTCAGACTGATTCCCAAGCAGAGCTGTACCTGTGTAGAAAAGGAAGTAGGAGGAGGAGCGCAGGTCCAGCCTGACGTAGCGAGCGTTGCCATCCACGGTCAGGCTGCCAGTGGAGCCAATCTGTTGGCCAGTTTTTCCTGAATGGATGAGGGTCTTAACCTATGCAGGGAAGGGATTAAAGACAAAAACCAACAAGGTTAAAGCTGGTACAGAACAGCAACCGAACGGGAGCAGGATAGGGTTGGATGGGAAGTCTCTCCCTGGTTTTGGAGGAGTGGGCATGAGTTTGGTGACCCCTCTGCTGTGAGTTCTTCTGGAAGTTTGAAAGCCACTTCCAGCATAGCCACCTGCTCTGAGAATTTGCTACCTCTGCCACCCACCTTCCTTACCGACTGGGACTGTGCAACAGCAGCCTCAGCTCTGTAAGGACAGCAAAGATCCATTCAAGTCTAAGATGGAGATGACTTTAAGGCAGGAACAATGTAGCATATGGACACAGGAAACTTGGCTTCACATGGCAGCTCTGCTAAATGTTTTAAGTGCCCTAATCTACTCCTCCTTCGGCTTATGCGAGTCCAAGAAGATAAAAGAGCTGTTAGGTTTCCTTCTATTCTTTGTGCAGGGTAACAAAATCCACTAAAAACTTTTCACCCAGGAGAATAAAGGTTAAAGCCAGGACCAGATTTAAGTGTCTGAGCAACAGTCAGAGTCTGGAGAGAGCAATGGGCTTTAGGGACAAGTGAAATATCTGACCAAGAGAAACAGCAACCATCAGAAATGCTGAGTCAGGCAGGAACCCTACCCTCTGCCTTGAGAGGGAGGGACTGGGAAAGAGAAGGAAATCTGCTGCTCCCAAAGCAGATCTGGAGAGTCTGACAGGTGACTAAGGGATTGAGTTTGCTGGAGAGAATGAGAACACAACTGGAGAGGGAGAGCAACACATCCACCAGCTGTTCCCAGCCTCCCACACTGGGAGGAGACACAAGCCAGTTCTGGTAGATCAGCTGCACCTTTACTGGCAAGCACAGGTCCAGTGGCTGCCCCAGGACAGTGACAGCCAGAGGTATTTACACAGGGAGTGAGAAAACACAACACCTTCCTCACTGCACTGCCAACCCCTCTGTGCTGCCATGGGAGATGGATCCTGAAATCTGGCTCATTTTCCAGGATGTGCTTGTGCTGAAGCCTGCAGCAGTCAGGGGTCCATGGGACTCTCTGGAAAAGCTGCACATGGGACCCTTCCACAGACTGCTCACAGCTCTGTCCTTTCAACTTCAGCCCTCGATAGCAACAAAGCTCCTCTACTTGAGTGCTGAATCTCCCTTCTGACCAGCCCTTTCCAAGCTGCAGAGCTCCACTCCAGCTCCTACATTTGCGTGATTTCTCAAAAGAGAATGTACTTTTCCTTAAGTTGGCAGAGTGCTTGCCAAATCCAGAGGGAGGAAGGGATTTCATACCAAGATAGCAAGAGAGCTTAAATGGAAAACAGATCAAAAGGCAGTCTTGTAGAACAGAGGCTACATTCAAACATTTCTTGGATGCCTAAGATTAAAAAAACAAAAGTATTGAGATAACTGGGATAGCAAAAGCAAGGAGGAAAAAAACAGAGAGAACTGTAGGAGGTGGAGAAAACAGAATTTCTGATGACTCTACCAGTAACAATGCCTTGGACAGAAAAATCCTCTTTTCTTATGGAGGACATTGGCCAAGAAGGCCAATGGAACCTGGCTTGTACTAGCCATAGTGTGGCCAGCAGGGCCAAGGAAGTGCTTCTGCCCTTGTACTGGGCATTGGTGAGGCCACATCTCAAGTGCTGTGTCCAGTGCCGGGCTCCTCAATTCCAAAAGGACACTGAGGTACTGAAGAAGGTCTTGGGAAGGGAAGAGAGCTGGGGAAGGGTCTGGAGCACATGTTCTGTGAGGTGGAACTGAGGGACCTGGGGGGCTCAGCCTAGAGAAGAGGAGGCTCAGGGGAAACCTCCCCACTCTCCACAACTCCCTGACAGGAGCGTGGAGCCAGGTGGAAGTCAGGCTCTGCTCCCAGGGAGAAAGGGACAGGACAAGAGGAAATGGCCTCGAGCTCTTCCAGGGGAGGGTCAGGTTGGACATCAGGAGGAATTTCTTCAGAAAGGGTTGTTAAACGTTGGAAGGGGCTGCCCAGGGAGGTGGTGGAGTCACCATTGTGGGAGGTGTTCAAGGAAAGCCTGGATGTGACGCTCAGTGATCTGGGCTGGGTGACAAGGTGGGGAAGGGTCCCAGGTTGGACTTGATGATCTCAGAGGTCTTTTCCAACCTTAATGATCCCATGGCTCTGGTATGAGGACATGGGGCTCCCAGTGCTCCCACCACAGCCACAGGGAGCTGTAACTTGTGTGCTTTGAACAGGACAGACTGAGCATGCAGACGATGCTGTGCTACCCCATCATGGATGTGGATGTTTCAGCAGAAAAACTGCTCTAGCTACATGACTTTTCCCCTCTCAGAAATGGGAAGTGCAATATGTGGAGGGAGATAATACAACCAGCAGCTGTTTCACTAAATGGACTCAGATCAGAATTAACCAGCACTGTGACACTGGGAAGAGCAATGCAAAGCAGACCACAGGCAGAGTGAGGGAAGGGATCAGAAAAAGGCAGCACTAAAGCACTAAAGCACTGACTGTCAGCTGTGCTTTGATCTAAGAGCCAAAGCTGTCAGGGTTTGTTCACTTCCACTTCTCTAAGCAGAGAAGCAGAAAACTGCAAGCTCATCTTGCCCCGGCTCACTCCCCAGACAGCTCAGGAACATGCAGTGAGGACAGTACAGGGGGAGGGATTACTGGCCAGCTCTTTGATTTATTTTAATTTTCTAAACCATAAAACACTTGTGCTGATTTGGAAGTATATCCATGGAGGGTGGGAAAGAAGCCACCCCAAACCCACAGAAACCAGAGGCCTCCAGACACCTCCTCTGAGACTACAACATGGAAATAAGAACAGCATTCCTGCCATCCTCTGGGGTTATCAGAGTTTCAGGATGACATACCTGGCCTCCTTTAGTAATAAAGATTATCAGGTCCTGAACTCCATCGTTATCCACATCTGGAATCACTGACAAAGGAGTCAGCACAGTATAATTAGCTCCGAAGTCACCAAATTCCCTCCACAGAACTTCCCCTGGAAAACAATTAGTGGGAAACAGTCACTAAAAGGCATCTTAGGTTGAAAGGTTATTAATGCTCCTGTTCTAGCCCATCAGCACCACAAACCAGCCACATTTATGCTCATCATGGGGTACTTCCTTGCCTTTCTGCATCCCCAATGAATCTCAGTATCCACAAATTCATCTCACATTGGAAAGCAATCCTAGCTGTCTGCATGAACACATCCAAACACTGGCACAAAGAACAGCTGGCTTCCCTTGTGCCTTTGGTTAACAAGCTTCCCAGCACGTTCATGGCACGGAGAATCCTTTGTTGTGATCCAAGTGCCTGCTGCTGTGCACTTAAACCTGCACAGACATTTTAAGATCATAAAGCAGCTGAATTGTTGCTGCTACTCCTGGCAGAACCTTCTTTGCTGCAACCTGCCTCCTGGAGATGTTTCCCCACTGACACGACCAGCCACAACTGAGGCCACATCCCACCTCTCCCTTGTTTAAAGAACACACACAGCTCAAACTTGTTTGTAAATTGAGGTAACAAAGCTTTGATTTTTAAAAAACAGGTGGTGGCTGGGGTGGGTTTCTCTTTAACAGCTCCGGACCAGTCGAGTAGCTCTATCCATCCATTATCCAAGGCTGTGGGCCACTTTCTAATCACTGACCAGTGGAATCTGCAGTGGAATCTGGCAGGGAAGACACTGCTGGGGGGTTTTCTTTCTAATGAACACTTCAGTGTCTGATTAGGTGCTCCCAGGGCAAATGTTTACCCTCCCTTTTACCCAGTATCACACACAGCAATTATAATTTCAGGAATGCAAAGTAATCATCTGTTCTTTGTCAGGGAGGCAGCTGGACTGAAAGCCAAGGAATTACTACTTGATGCTGTCTGTAATAATTTAAGGCAGGCTGTATTTCTAGTAGGATTGCTCCAAAGCTTTTACTGCAATGCTGAAAAAACACTTGGATTTGTTACTATGACAACAGATGTGAAGTGAAGAGAGCAGATTTCCTGGTTTCCTTAGGAAATCACGGGAAGACAAAGAATTTTGCCTTTGAAGAAAATAAGCAGGCAGAGGAAGAAGAGAAGTTCTAAATTACCACATTCTAGCTTCAGGACAGTCCAAGGGTACAGGAGTAAGACCAGGCTAATGAAATCCACTTGTCAGTGCAGAAGGCTCTAATCTTGAGTGGTTAGACAGCAGACACAGTTTGGGAGAAAACATCTTATTTTCTTAAAAGAGCAGTCTGAGTTAAGAAAAACGGATGAAACTAAGCTGGATTCAACACCAAGCACTTGGGAATCTTTCCATGCTCTAACCCAGCCCACAGAGAACATAGACTGTGAAAGCAGCCCCCTCCTGCTCCATCAACAGGAGATGAGACTGTCCTATCTGACATCTGCAGTACCCACGGTGCTTCCTCAGAGCCCAGGGTCATGGCACAAGCATGGCAAGAGGAGCCAAGATGGAAATTAGGCAAGTGCCTAGACTGCAAATGTAACCGGGGTGAAAGGGTTGGATTTTTTTGGTCTGGAAGGAATAATAAATCAGAACTCAGAGGACTGAGTTCAGTTCTCACTTCAAGCAGCCGCAGGGGACACAGAGATTTTTCTCCCCGTCAGACATTCTCCAGGTTGGAGTGCGGGTTTATTTACTCAGTGATTTCTCACACAGAAGCAGTCCTGTACATCTGATCATTGTGGTGCCCTTTCTGCCATATCCCTCAGGAGACCAGAACCACCCACAGGCCTCACAGTTCAGGCTGCTGGAGGATCAGGTGAAAAGTCTTCACAAAACCCTTACTCTTGTCCTCTTCCCTGAGACTCTCCTTTGGGCTATGGCAGAGATGGAATAATATACAGCTACAAAGACTTTTACTCTGACCTGGAACAGTTAATCTTAAGCTCTTATGTGTCCCGGTTTGCTGGTAAGATAAACATGCAGGAATGTGAGATGTCCCACACAAACAGGAGCATGCACTCCTACACTTCCCTTCCTGCCCACTCGGGTGACTTTTTGTGGCAAGAAGAAAGCAGGACTTAACACAACTTCAACTGATTAAAAAACACTAACTTTATCAGCATTTAAAGAGCAAAACCACATCAGAGACTTTCAGATGATAATCTGCCTATCTCTCCTTCAATCTTCCTACAGGCAGGGGCTGAGACAGCCTGAGAGGCTGGAACCACACCAAATCCTCCACGATGATGAATCATTAACAGCTGAAGATTGTGCTGGCTACTGTTTTTAGCACACTGTGCTGTAAGTTAGACTTTGCCTCTTTGAATACTTTTAGCCTATTTAAATACATTTTATTCTGCTCTGCCCTCCTAACCCCCAGTCAACTACACTCAGAAACCATTTTTAACCTACTTAATAGCAAAAAGGCATCAAATACACAAAATTCTAGGTTAGTCCTATCTGCTTCAGTCCTATCTGAAGCATTTTTTCCTCTCTTGCTTTGAAGTTATCTATGGAATGTTTTCTTTGCCATACTGCTGTGACCTGTAGCTTAGCCTGGCTCGTTCTCTCCACACTTGCTTTTATGGCTGTCTATAGTTACATGCCTTTGGCTCCACAGCCAACTTTCTACACTTTGACCTGAAACTGACTTCATTAATAGTCTAAAAATAACCTGTGCTAAAGCCCACATGAGAGAAACGGTGCTATCTCTGTTGGTACAGAAACTTTCTAGCTCTGTGCGTATCTACACTTCCATCTACACTGGAAATCAAAAGCTACACCAGATTTCCTCAGATTCCTTAGAGCTGTACCTCTTCCTATTTCTTTTTTCCAGTTTTTGGAAAACAGGATGTGAGGGGTTCAGTACCAGATACTGAGGATGGGATCCTAGGCAGAACATGTATTGTTTTGACCTCTGGAAACAGTGACCCCCAAAATGGAAATGTATTTTAGGGTTCACCAGCAAGGAAGGTTCAAGGTGCAGCAGATGGTCACTGTTCCTAAAGTAGTACTGGCACTCCTTACCCCCACCCACATTAGGCAAGATGATGATGATGAATTTCTCCACCTCCAAGTTTAGAAAGGAAGAAACCTTTCCAAAGGAACCAGGAAGAATCACAAACTACTGGAACAGACTGGCAAGCACTTCTCCTAAGTGGTCTCCTTGATGACTTTAAAATCATAAATGCCTAGAACTTCCCCCTCCTCTTGCCATGGCAGGCGCTCCTGGCACGCACACACGAATAACTGGGAAATGTTGCAGGTGCAGGTTTGTGTCTAACCCTGGTGAGTATAAAGTAACATTCACAGCTAGTGACTTCTCCTCCTGTTTCAAAAGCTGTTGGAACACTGGTCTTATGAAACAGAGGCTGGCACAAACCCCCACCAGAGCCCAGCCTTTGGAACAGCGAGGCTGAGAGCACGTGCTCCTCAACGCCCAGCGAGCGGCTCTGGCAAGGTTTCCAAGATAATAAATACCCAGTGCCCACTGTTCATGTACCAGCCAGTCATGTCACACTGACATTCCCCCTGGAGGCCACCAGGTGAGGAATGCCTGTCCCCTGTGTGGCAGCAGGGCTCCGCTGGCACTCACCTGTCCGCAGGTCGATTGCTATAAAGGACAGCGGCTTCCCCACCACGAGGCAGCCCGGGGCCTCTGCCGTGCCCAGCTGCTGGATGCCACACTGCAGCCACTGCACGTCCTCAGCAGCAGGGCTCTCCCAGAGCACGCTGCCATTGGTGCCAGACACGGCAGCAACGAAGGCACACGGAGACGGCAGCCCTGGGGAGAAGAGATACCAGAGGGAGCTGCCCCTGCACAGACCTTTGCTGCCCTGCACCACCCAGGAGCTGGGACTCACCCAGCTCCCCTCCCCACCCAGTTTTCTCTCCCAGTCACTAACTGGAACTAAAAGAGAAAGGACAGCCCTCAGCAGAAGGCATTTCTGAAGCAGGTACCTTCATCCAGACAGGACCTGTTGAAGCTGCTGCTGCCATTGCTGGACTTGAAAGCAAAGAGCACATCTTGTACTTTGTCTTCATTCATATCTTCTATAGCAAGGAACTGGTAGGGCACTGCAAGAGAACACAAGCCAGGCTCTGGTGAGGATTTTCCTAGCCCACAGCAGACAAAGTTGCAGCAAAACACAAATTCCTAGACCTACTCACTGCCTCCATCCTGGACAGTGAAACATCAGGACAAACTGGCTTTTGTATTAAAAAAAGCCATGTACACAAGTACCAAGGACGGGAAGTTAGTGCCAAATGATTTTTAAAATTTGCTATCCCCCAAAGGATTTGTCTTTCTTAAGAGGCAAGCAGCCAGAATTTGAACTATGCTGAACAAAGAACAACTCTGGTCTTGTTGTCAGGTTGCTATTCTTAAAGTATAAAGAAGCCCCACCCAAGCCCCACAAAACCCAGATACTCCATCTTTCTATCAGCTAAAAGCAGCTCTCTTGAACTCAGAGTAGCAGAACCTGGGATGCCTGCAGCACCATGTGCAGCTCAGTCCCTGCTGTGAGCACTATCTCTGCATTTCCAGCACATCCAGCATAACCCACTGCACACAAGATTAAAGAAAAGCTCTCCCAGAAGCAATTGCCGAGCCACTGGGGAGCAGGACCCAGGCTAAAGAGCCAACTAAAGCAACCAGAATAAAAATAGCTATAGTAACTATTGAGCAATTTATTAAAAAAAACAAGATGGAATTATTCTTCTCCCCTTCCTGTTTGCCATGGGGAAAAGGGACAAAGTCAAAGTGACAGAGGAAAAAATGCTTCATTGCCTCCAACTCAGCTCAAACTTCAAGGGAACTTTTTACAGAGCAAACTTCAACAGAGATGTATTCCCAGATACCCTTCCTCATTTTTTTTTTCTAAACGAAGCCAGTCTGCTATCTTGTTGCACTTCAGAGCAGCATCTAATTTCTCCACTAGATCCTGGTAAACACCTCCTGGAAGGCCACTCCAATTATGATGGGCCATTGCTTATCCAGGTCAGGTATTCATAGCTCTGGCTCCCAAGGGCTGCATCCCTGCAGGTCTGGCTCCACACTGTGCTTAGGTAGAGGCCCACAACCCAAATCCGTGGCACAGAAAGAAAAAGGCCTCTTGGCAAGTATTTATACTGCTGCAGCAAGCTCACCTGCATCGTTGTAATATCGGAACCATGTTCTTTCTGAAACTGGCCTCTCTGGGCAGGGAATGATAAAGGAGAAAGCAAACACAATGATCAGGCAGAGGAACAGGGAGATGAAGAAGGCGGCAGTGCGCCACCGGGACAGCCGGGACAGCCCCGAGGACTTGACAATCCTTCTCTCCACGAAGTTTTCATGGTTCTCCTGAGCTTTTACATCCTCAGTCTTCAGAGGGTGTATCTCAGCTTCTGAGTCCTTGTTATCCATCACAGCTCATTCATCGGTATTCAGACACCCTTCTCCCCCTTCACTGCAGCAATGGAAAGAGAAGTTAAAATACATTTTGAAATAGATTTTAAAAACACCAATTAAAATATTCTGTTAGTACCTGACATTCACACTGGAAACACTTAATGGGAGGTGAGCAAACCAGTGTATTGTCATAGAGCTGGATACAACACACTGCTGGTGCTGGAGGTCTCCCACACAGAGCAACGGGGAGAGTCCGTGGAATGCAAGAACAACACCAATTCTTCTCCAGAGGAGGAAATAAACTCTGCTAGAGCTGGACAAAGAAGGCTACAGACCCCACGCAGAAAGGACTGACTGGTCTGCAGCTGTCCCTCAAGAAAAACACCCCAAAAGCTCCTTTTGGCTGCAAAGACTTACTGCCACCTCCCATGTACGTCAGCCTGACTCCCAGCTGGAGAGGTGAAAGGAAACACTTGTGACCTTTTTATCCCAACATAAGGCTGCTCCCTACTGTAATGTAGGGAACTTGAGCTTCCCCAGGAGAGAGAGAAACAAACACCAGCATATTCTGTAGAGGAGCAAACCAAAGCTATTCAACACCTTCTTAGATGAGAAACTACTGGGTAAGTTGAGCAACCCAGCCCTGCAGAAGGCAAGAGAGTGATGACTTCTCTCCCCAGAGAAAAAACAAGGCAGGAGTTGAGATTAAAATCAGGCAAATTTTATTTCATCAGACTGGAAGAGCTAACAACTGCTATTTTAGTTTCCCCTGCTATAAATCATAACCTTGAGCTACTACTACAATAAACAGAGGGGTTCTGTGATAATTTCCTATTAAAAGGAAGGGAGGGGGGGGGAAGAGCCCTAGTCAGTCAGAAGATCCTGTAACTCATCACCCACCACAACAATAAAAAATGCATGTTTTATACAGATTCTCTGATAGTGCTTCTTTAAAAAAATACCACAAGGGAAGAAATAAAGAATAATACATTCCAGTAGGCTTGGAAAAAGCTGCTTGACAATGTTACAAAAAGTTGTATCAGAGCAAATAACCACAACAACCAAGCCAATTTTCCATGACGGTGCCCCAGCAGTCACGTGTCTGGATTGTCCACTGGAGCCATTTACTTCCCCAGTAATAAACAGCTTAAAGTCAGCACCAACACAGTGCAGAGAGCCTGGGATTTCAACTCCAACAGCAACAGGGCTTGCTGTGTCTCACGTTTCTACCCAAGCTCATTTATAGGTTCAGTGAAACACAAGATGAGTCACCATGGGGAGGCTCAGCTCCTTCAGGCAGCGGTGGTTCCCCGGGCTGTCCCTGTCCCACTGCAGAGGCCTCTTCTGGGTACAAATCACAGGGGGACAGATCCATGGCAAGGCAACCCTGAGGCACAGGATCAGCAGGTCAGCCTGACACTGTCAGCCCTTTAACCTCGAAGCCTGCTGGACTTAGAAGTACTCCAACCTGAGCACTCTGGCATTTGTTCTACATCCAGTACAGGATCTCACTCCAGATAATTTAATTCAACCTGCACAATACCATGCAAATGAATCAACAAAGCAGAAGTTGCACCTTATTCCCAAGATCTTACTCCAAGGATTTCATCTGCCCTTCTCATCAGTCTGCCAGCCCCACCAGGGACACCTTCACGAGGCCAGCTGTTTCCTGACTGATTGCAGGCACCTAACTGGTAGGAAGGCCCCAGATGGAAAGGGGAACAACAGATCAAGTGGTGCTTTCAGTCTCTGCCCCAAGCTGAGCATTGCTCTTTTACTGCACCAGGCCTCGAGCAGGTTCGAGGTACAAGGCTCCAGGCACAGCCTGAGCAAATGATTTACTGGTGTGGAGAAGCCACAGCCGCAGCAGCGATGGGGACTGAGGCAGGAGTGAGTTACGTCACCTCCCCTGTGCTGGGGCAGGTGGCATGGAGAGGGGGATCTTCTCAAAACCAGCACCCACAGCATGGCCTGTGACAGGGCTCCAGCACAAATCCACCGGCCTTTCCAGCAGAGCCCTCCACAGCCTCCCAGTACAGAGCTGGGAAAGATCCAGAGCATAGACAACTGCTTCCAGCACCTAGGAGACTTCCCAAAAGGAACCAAACCCAGGCTTCTCCCCTCTCTGTCCAAAAGGGACACCACTTAACACAGCATTGATGGCTTATTTTTATGACTCACTATAAATCTCACCACTGTCATCTAGACTGGGACAAGAACAATAAAAAAGCAGTAATTATCCTGACAACCTCAGTAATTCCCTTCTTTTTTGCAGCGATGACCCTACAGAGCTACCAAGTACAAAGAGCCCTCAATGCCTTTAAAGCAATTCTCTCTCTTTTCTTTCAGGGTTTGAATAATGCCCTTTGCACCCCTGCCAGAGCAGAGGCGGTGCCAGAACAAGGACCACGAAGGTCAGTGGCAAAGATTCAAACAATGCAGGAAATCCCAGCGCCTTCTGCTGCCAAAGTACACGCTGGCAGCATGTGGAATGGCCTGAGCTCGGAACAACAAAGAGGGCTGGTAATCAGTTTAATTGAAGACAAGCAGAAAATGATAGTGTGCATCTGAGATGGTTTTACTGTTCTCTAGCAGCCGACATCTTGTCTCCTGCTGGAAGAGGACACAAAGTAATTCAGCTGGGAAATTTAACGCATCCAGGCACCTTTCAAGGGAACAGGCAGTGACAGGATCCTGCACTGCTGCAGTGTAACACACACTACATGCAGCGGATCTGGGGACAGGAGAAAACATGGGAGAAAGACCCTGTAGAACGAGAAATAATTAGAAAGCACATGTGATAGACCCAAACTGAACCCACGCAGGTCAGGGAGCATGGCAGCACAGCCAGGATCTGCATCTCAGACAGGGTTCCAGAGCTCCCCAAGCTTTAAAGGCTGCTTCCCCCAGTCATGGGATGAGCTGGGAGCAGTCCCCAGCCCAAGCTGAGGGGAAACGAACACCCTTTCCTGTACCACAGTAACAACAGGGACAGGACAAACACAGCTTTACTCACCTTCATGGGGGACTCACTGTCCTGTTTCCTGAAGCCACAGTGCAGATTTACAGATCTGATCTGCCTCAAACCAGTGACACTTGCACAGCCAAACCCAAGGGACAAACCATCAGCAGCAGTCAGACAGAACTGCCTGACAAGCATGGTGAACCAGTCAGTCAGGTGGATGAAGACTGGCGACAGAAACCGTGTAAGGATGTGTGCATTGGAAAGGTTTAACTCATTTTCCACCCATAAAACACCAAACCACAGCATCTGGAATGTCACCAGGCACCAGTTCTTCCTGGAAAATTTCCAGCAATACACCATAACTTAGATTTGACGTTCAACACGTTTTTATCTTTCACAGAATGATGAAATCAGGTACTGACCAGACATTTTAGGAACACAAACACAGCATGTGGCTGGTTTCGTTCTGTTTAGTTGGTTAGTTTTTAAGCACCTCAGATATTTCCTTCCTGTCAGCCAGAAATCGTTGAAGCCCCAAGCTGCAATCAGTAAAGACAGAACAGCCTCATTTTGCTCTGAATAAGATGCAATATTCCCACTACAGCTATTTTCCATGAGCAGACTGTTGGGTTTTGATCCCATGCACAGTGTGACACTGCAGCAAATTCACTGGGCAGTCACCTGCTGTGACATTCAGTCTTGGGTCATTTGTTCCTTTTTCTGCAGTCCCACTTACATCTGGACAAGAAGAAATAACATGTAATATTTCCCAAAATTAGTTTTTCTCTCCCAAAGACACTCAGGCTGCATACTGCATACAACCTTACCACTTTGCTGGGTTATCTGCAGCTCACAGCTCTTTCCTGACATCAGGTCACAGCCAAGGGCTGGCTGGGAACACTGACCTGAGGAGACCATCCTTGTCTGACATTGGGCACCTCTGCTCCTGGCATGTCCCTAAGGTCTTTGTGAGGACACAGTTTGTAATCCAAACCCCACCAAAGAGACTGGTGTGGCCCTAGCACAGGTTTTCCAGAGAATCTGTGGCTGTCCCATCCCTGGATGTGTCTGAGACCAGGCTGGACAGGGCTTGAAGCAACCTGTGGAAGGTGTCCCTGCCCATGGCAGGGGGTAGAACAAGATGAGGCTTAAGGTCCCTTCCAACCCAAACCATTCTGGGATTCTCTTGCTGGAGCTGTCCTCAGGTTCTTCTGAAATGACATTTAATCCTCCAGCGCAGACAGCATCTGCCACAGAGCACTCACAGCAAGGGAATTAGAAACTCCTCTAGAGCACAACCACCTTGCAGTATATCTGTCATTTGTAGGAGAAAACTTTTATCCAGGGCAGTTTTCACTACAGACAGGAGTTCTAATACAGAAACTCAAACTGTTTATAGAGAAAAGCAAAACAAAACCCAGTATTATTTTAAGGAGAGCAATGGGAAGATCAAAACTCTAAGACGAAGAACATCATTAAAGCTGGGTGGAACTGATTACAGGTCAGGCCAGTAATAACAACTGAGCTGCAGAAACACCAGTTGTTATCATCCCACAGCTTACAAGCTCCACTGCATCCAAGTCACTCACCCTCACCAACTGTCACAGATCCCTTGTGCCAACTCCAAGGGTAGAGATCAGTGGGGTGCTTGAACCTCCCACATCAGACAGCCCCCCCTCAAACTGAGCCATCTCCAACTCACCCACAGGGCTCCCGTCTTGCCTCAGAAGCACAGTGACATCCCTCGCTGCCAGAGACTGAGTGCACAAGGGACTCTGGAGACAACTCCGTGCATGAAAAACCCCTGGAAAAGGCTGTGGTCATTTCATATGGGTTTACGAAAAAGACAAAAGAAAGTACATTTTTTAGGTGGGGCACTCACTCCACAGATCACAAATTCCATGCTGCCTCCTGCACAGCCTAGATAGATGCATGGCAGCATGAAACTGCTGTTTCAAGGAGTGTTCAAATGCCATGTTGGATGGGGCTTAGAGCAACCTGGTCTAGTAGAAGGTGTCCCTCCCCATTGGGCAAGATAATCTTAATGGTCCCTTCTAACCAAAACCATTCCATTATTCTATGAAACAATGGCCTTCCTCCAGACACTGTTGTCCTCCACAGCCACTTTCAAGAGAAACCTCTTTTCTCCTCCCAGAAGTGGAATTTTTCTTTCCATCTCTTACACAGGCCAAAGCTCCCTCACAGACCACTCCACACGCTAGACATCCAGCCCCGAGGAGCCTCTCAGCTCCACAGGCAGCCCAGTCCTGCCCTGGTACTGGGAAGGGCTGGCTGCAGTCCCTCCCTGCAGGTCAGGCTGCCCCTCTTGCTCCCAGCAGTTACGCAAGATGTTTTTGCCTTCCAAAATAAGGAGAAGAAACTGGAAATGAGGTCGGAGTTCAACACATTGAAGTACTTTTCTTTCGGCAGGAAGCCCTCTAATTCATGCCTGCAAATCAGGCTTGCGGGCTCCCAAGGGAAAGAGAAACAGGACTGTGCAGGAAGAGGGGTGAGGCTCTGGGTGTGCAGAGCTCTGCAGAGGTGAGGCGCTTTCTTCCACTGAAGCACAGACCCGCAGACCCAGGTGCTGCGTAAGCAACTCCCCAGGGCCCCTCGCAGGCGCCAGCCTCGGGTAAAGGACCTCGGATCAAAGGGAGCAACCTGTTTTTTATAGAAAACGATTAAATTCTTTCCCAGGCTTCTCGCTATGGTTCGGGGTCACTTCTTGAGCTGCTCGAGGCGGTCAGCAAACCCCTCCGGGTCAGCGGAGAACGCCCGAGGGGCCGGGCTCGAAGGCGACAGCCGCGGGCTCTCACCAGCCCAGCCAGCGCCGAGACAGAGCGGCCCGGCCCCGCGGCTGCACCGACCCCGGCTCTGCCGGTGCCAGCTCCCAGCTCCCGGAGCCGGCGGCAGCGAGCGGGCAGCGGGGACGCTTCAGGAGCCGGCTCCCTTCCCCGAACGCCCCCTCACAGCGCGAAGGCGCGCCCCGGGGACAAGGCCCGCGGAGGTGCCAGGAGCCCGCCTTGCGCCGGGAGCGGCCCAGGGCACCCCCTCCGCCCTGCCCGGGTCCCCTCACAGCCGCGGCCCAGCCCCCGCCCGCCCCGCTCCGCACTCACCCGGCGCCGCCGCCGCCGCCGTCACTTCCGCCTCCGTCCCCCGCCACCGCCGGGCGGAAGCGGCGTCAGGGGGCAGGGAGCGCTTCCGCCCGGTGCGGCGGGGCCCAGCCCGCTCCGGCCCGTCCGGTTTCGGCGGCGGCGCGGGCGGAGAACCCGCAAGAACGAGTCCGGGGCAGCAGCGGGAGCCACAAACACAGATCTTTAATGCGCTCAGACCGCGGGAGAACAGCACAGGCACGTACAGGCACCCCGAGCGCGCACCCGCCGCCCCCCGCGCCCCACACGGAGGTTACAAAAACAACACGTGAAACCGCGGCATTAGTTGTAAAAACGGACAGGGAAGGGGGGCATGCACTAGGGACTGACACCGGGGGAGCGCCGCGGCGGAACCGGAGCCGCGTTCGGGGGGAGGGAGAGGCGGGAAGGAGAGAATGGAGGCAGGGGGGAGTGCCGGCCGGCCCCCGGCCCTGGGAACGGCAATTAACGGCGGCAATTAAGCGCCTCACCGAGCTAACGAGCCGCCGCCTGCTGCCCTCTAGGGAAACAAACCGAGGTACAAATCAGCGAGTGACGGCAGGCAGAGGCCTCCCACACGCGTGGGGACGCGGCTGGTGCCTCTCCCAGGAGTGGCACACGCTGGCACGGGCTCCATCCCGAGTCACCTCTGCCCCTCGGCACATCCTGCCTGACTGGCCTTGGAAAACACACCAACACTTTTGTCTGCAGGTCAGAAAGGCCCACAGGGAAGCTCTGGCTGCAAACTGCACAGTAAATAGGCAGGCGAGCTGTGGCTGTGCTTCTCTAGAGAAGAAATCAGCCAGGTTTCCCACTGCTTTGTCACACCAACTATCTGAACTGTAAAGGTACTAAAACCAGACTTGAGCCCAGCTCAGAAACATGTTTCAGCTCATTTGGTCATCCTCAGTGATGAACAGCTTTCAGAAGAGGTCAGGGCCAAATTTCATCTGTTTTGCCTTAGCTGGACAAGTGAGGCAACTCTCAAGTGCTGGAGACATAAAAATGAGGTGGCTAAGTACTAAAAGGAAGAAAAAAAAATCTGAATTTTCTTTTAACATACATAAACAGAAGGAAAACTATAATTGAGAACCAGTGCTACTGGTGTGCTCACAGAGGGTCAGGTGGGTCTTTTGGAAAGGGCTGAAGCATTACAAAGGTCACGGCAGCTCAGGGCTCCAGGCACAGCATGGCCCCGACTGCTGCGCTCGCTGCATCAGGACAAACACAGGGTGTCCACACTGGCCTGGACTGAAAACCATCCATCCAGATTTATTTATTCCTACTAAAACAAAATCCTGTTAAACAGTACATAACTGTGTCTCTACAAACTCACAGCTATCTGCCAAACAATAAAAATCCCAAACTACAAAAGATGAGTTGTATTCAGTAAATATAAATGGGAAATTTAGGCTTTGTGTAGAATGTTTATCATACTATTTACAGTGCAACACACAGATCATTTGAGTTCAGATCTCGCCAGCTTCTCTCTCTTCTGACCTCTTGGAACGAGACTTGCCATTTGTGCTCTCGTGCCGCCTCTCAGAAGAGCTCTTCTCTTTCCTCTCTCTGTCTCGGGACTTTTCTCTTGAAGATCGATCTCTAGAAGATCTGAAGTACAAAGTAAACCATCTCTATCAGCTTCACGACTAAAAATTGTCAAATACCCACCAAGCAACAGCTTTCCCTACCAGGGCTGTGGGATACAAGTTCCAAGGAATATGCCTGGGTATGGTGGCATGGGGAGCAGGACCCCCATGACAGCAACTCTGGGCCCTCTGCAAGGTTTCTGTAAGGGAATGTGGGCTCTGCAGTGCTGAGTGCACAGCACAGCCTTTGTTACTCCTTCCTCAGAGTGATCCTTTCAAGCTGTTGCCACAGGGGCTCTCTCAGGTCTTCCCTGCACCCCTTACTATTTTTCTGGGCCATACTGAAGTGCCTGCAATTTCTTCCTCATCTCAGTTCATGGCTTCCAGAGCAGTTTTTCCTTATGCCCTAAGCACCTGGCTTTCTGCTCAACTGCTTTAAATACCAACTGGATTCTTTGCTGGCTCAGCCCTGGGCTTCTCACTTTGGATCCTGACAAATGCTGGCTTTGGCAGCATCCCAGGTTCAAAGTCAGTATGCTACAGATTTATATTCACAGCCCACTGCACGGGCACATCTTTTCACAGCCACAGATTTTCAGCAGCGCTTCCCTGTGTCAGCCCACACAGAATTAAGAGAAGGCTTCACATTAGGTCTAATCTGAAAGGCTGTTTCTTGTGTGATTCCTGCCAGCTTAGGGAATAGCATTCAGTAGGATTCAAAAGGAGCTGATCCTGAGCGAGCTCACCAGAGGCTCCCACATTTTACTCCAAGGCTCAGTACACAGGGTTTTTTACAGTCACAACAGAAGGTACCTTAGAGGTTCCACTTTCATTCTTGTTGATTTTAAGGTTTGAAAATACTGCACAAGTGATATATCAAAACCCACCAGCCATTTCATTTTCGTGAAGCTGTGTCATTGAACATCAGTCTGTCTGATGGCACTAACTCTCTCTACCTCTTCCACAACAATGCCTGCTGCCTGCAGATCTCCTACCCTGAGATCTCCAGATCCTGTGACACACTCTCCATTTCTTTCAGCGAGACCTCAGACCAGCAGAACCTGAGGGCAGATTTCATTAACTCTGGAGGTGAAAACAGAAGCTACTCTCTTTCAGGAAACAGGGTTTTTCTGTTTGTTCTCTTGTTTTTGTTTTGTTTTCTTAAACTGATCCTGGCCTCTCCCCAGCTCTCAGCAATTTTGTGCAGGAGTGTCAGCTGGCCAATCCCCTGCAATCTCAGTGGGCTGGTTTGGATGTGTTCAGGGGTTCCGAAGTAATCCCTTACCTGCTCTTTAGTAATAGTTATTACAGGATCTTCCTCACTTCCTAATTGTCCAAACTTCTTTTCTTTATTTTTCATGTTCAAGACAGATTTAAAAAAGCACTTTAGTATCTCAGCCATTGGAGAATCAACAGTATTTACACCCCCCCTCAATTATTATCAGATTTCTTTTTCAGACCATTATTTCCCTCCCCTTCACCAGGTATCTTTAAAAGAAAAGCTGTTCTTACCCTTTAGCTAAGCTGATACAAGACACACAACAATAGGTTTGTTTCTAGAATTGTACTTGAGTGCTAGTACCTAATCAGATGACAGTGCTAAAGCACTCCCCTATTAACCAGGAGTCTTTTAAAAAATCCAGATCTAACCTGAGCAAGCACCTGGAGGTAGACTTGCTCCTGGGCTTAGAAGGGCTGTAAGGAAACAATGATTCCAGTCAATTTTTCTAATACTCTACACACACTTGCCTTATCCTTCCTCCAACACAGAGGCTGTTTTGCTGAATTTCAGAAAAACTTTAAGCCCTTCTTTGGACTATAGTGCTTCTCCTCAGAGACAGAACAGTATACTCCTCCTGTATTACTTTTTCAGGAGGAAAAAGTGCCAATTCCTAAAGAATTCTTTCTCTCTCAAGCAGCCTTCTAGCAGAAGGCTATCCCCAGACCTCAAATCATAGACTCCTTCCCCATGCCAGCTCTCAGAGAAGGAATCTGGGAAGCAGAAAATAACTACAGAAGTATAACATCCAAACTGCCTCTCAGGCACTTGGCTTTTACAGGCCCAGGGAAGCTCAGTTAGCTCAGAGAGGCTTCATGCTGCTTCCCATTCAAGGAGCATCTTGAGGCTCAGCACTGCAAATCAGGGAACCTGTTCTATCTCCTGGACTCTCAGCTAGGATCTTGCTGTACAGCTGCTGCCCTCACGTGAGGCCACTGGGAAATCCTGCTTTGGCCCAGGAGCTGGCACAGGCCACCACAGCTGCCCTGGAGAACCCTGCCATGCTCCTGCTCGCTCTATGGGCTGGGGAGGTCACTGTGAGCCAAGGACTCCCCTTTCCAGAAGCACTCCTGTTGGGAATACATACTTGTGTTTTGAACTCCTGTCTCTGGACCCCCGGCGGTGACCTCTGCTGTGGCTGCGGGAACGGCTCCGGTGGCGCCTGTGTCGGTCCCGGGACCGGGAGCGAGACTTCCGCCGTTCCCGGGAAGCTGATCTGGAGCGTCTTCGCCTCCGCTCCCGAGACCGTGATCTGGAGGGAACACAGATTGTCTCAGTACCTCACATCTGCACCCCTGAGCCACCTCTCAGATGCTGCTGAGTAACAAATACCCAGAGCATCAGCACAGTCCACCCCTGCCCGGCCACATCCCTGCCAACACCCACGGCTCATCACCCACACAGTGGGCAGCTCCCCCCTCCCAGGCCTTGTGCTACCAACAAAATGTCAGTGAGTTATTCAGTTTGCTGTAGGAAGCTAATAGATAAAGCTCCCACCATTATTGTAAGCATGTGGCAAGGGCCAGAGCAGAGCTTACAACCCTGCATCACTCACAAGTGAGGCCTGTGTAAGTAGAAGAGAGACCAAAGGAAGTGGCCTGTGAAATTACCAATAATCCTAAGAAAATCTTCCTTGTGAAAGTCCTGCACTTTAGAAGCAGATTTATTTCAACCTACTCTAAAAATAAGAAGGATGCCAAAGGAAAGCAGTAGAGAGGGAGATCTCCAGGTCCATGATCACATACAATGTTGCCATAGCATTAAGGCAAGCTCTTTCCAGAGATGTGGGGGTTTTAATTTCAACTCTATTTTCACATCTGAGGGATTACATATATATATATATATAACAGATACTTCAGACATTAAAACTATGGAACTCTATCAGGTATTTATTGAAAGAGGCCTCAAGGATATTCATGGGCTCACACTCTGGAGCGCACAGAGCTCATCCTGGCCAGGCTACTCAGCACCTGCTCTACAGCCCAGTGAGCAACAAGCTGCGCAGCACCACTGAGCTACCCACACTGCACTTCCCATTTCTTTCTGGGAGCAAACCAGACACTGAGGCATTGAGTGAACTGCATTTGTGAGACCCAGGAAAAACCTCAGTAGCTACAGAGAAACACAAGCAATCATCTGGGAGAACTGCAGAACTGGGCACTCACCTTCGACGATCTCTATTTCTTGATCCAGATCTAGAAAGAAGAGGAGAGTTAAGTGAGAGAAATTATGATACAGCCAGTGGGTTTTCAATGGGAAAATTCATCCAGCCTGACAGCTCTTCACAGGAATAAGCAATACTCCAAGTGATGCATTAGTTAAAAAAAAAAAAAACACCTTGCAAATAAAACATTTAATTAGCTTAAATTTGGGAGCAAGAAGAATTTGTGAAAAACTGGAAAACATGAGTGTCTACACACTGAGCTTCCTGTCACAACTGAAAAGGTCTAGAAATCAATTCAGGCACTATTAATAAAGCACCACAATGAGCCTTTCCAACTAATTTTCTATGCATATTTGTTACATACTCTTTACTCCCTGCTGTGTAACACCAGCTGGATCAACTCTTAACACTTTCAAGAAGTGCCACTCTCCAGTCAGAAAGACATCTGCCAGTTTTATTTGCTTCCTTTGAGGCAGTTCCATGTTAAAGGGGTTTTAATAAAGAAAAAACAGTCTTTTCTCACTCCTTGTATTTGTTTACCAAACATTAGAAGGAAATTTCCATCAATAATGTTTTCCCTTTTGGGGAAGATAACTAGGAAAGAAGACGGGACAGAGCCACAAGAGAAGAACTGTAACTGACAAGTGACAGAGATAAACTGAAAATCTTTAGAAAGCACTTGAGAAGAATAATCCAGGCGCTGTTGTTCTTTCTCACATTTCATGAGCTTCAGAGCTCGTGTGGCACTCTGAGCTTACTGCTGTCAGCATTAGCTTTTGACAGCTGGCAAATAACAATGGCAGAATTCTTTCAACTTCTGCAGCACCATTACTCAGCAGCACTTAAAATACCACTGCACATGGAAGCTACACCCTCCCTCCTCCTCTGTGGCCACATTTCAGAGCCAGCTGAACATCCTCACACGCTGTCTGAAAAGTCTTGTTTTGTTTTAATTAGGATGTGTCTCCTCTCCCTGTTTAGTGACTTTGAGACTCACTCCTGTAACTGCTCCCCACTGCACACACTCACAGAGAGGTTCCATCTGCAACCCACAGAGCTGGTCTGGCACTGTAACAGAAAATATGACTGAAAGCTACACAACAGACAAGAATTTAAGAAGCAATGGGCAAGCCTCTGTTCTAATAATACCATTTAAAACCATGCCTCAATAAGACAAGATTAAGAAAATCAATATGCATTGACATTTCTTCACAATGAAATGGGATTGTTTAATCATGGTAGAAAGCAAAAAAAAAAAAGCCCCCAAATTTAGAAAGGAATTCAAGTAGGACTGTAAACAAAGTGGAGCTGAACTTGGAGTCTGCAAATAAAACATGCACTGTGGCAACACACATGACCAGGTGAAGGAAAAGCTGATAAACCAGAGAGCAAGACAGTAACCACACACCTCCATTCCCACATAACAGAACCTGACAGAGCAGCAGGACCTCCTGTAGATACCTGGCAGGCAGCTGGATTTTTTTGGTGGTTGTAATTACTCCAAGTTCTCAATGTTCTTTTTCCTCCTGATCACTTTATTCTAAACCACCAGTACACACATCCACAAAAGCCCTTCTACAACCTCTGAAAAGCCTGGCTGCCCTTCCATGCCTATGATCTGAGCAGGAATATGTGCAAAAAGCACCTGATAATCACTCCCTAGAACCAGACTTCAGAATTCAGAAAGTATCCAACAAAACAGCATTATCCTTACTTGCCTGAATCAATGTACAGCAGGAGATTAAAGAAGACTGCTGTCCATAGGAGCAAGAGGCTGAGCAAGTCTATTTTATTCATTTTTTACCTTTTTTTTGTCCCTGTATGACAGATACTTTGTGCTGAGTTTCATAACCTGTCTTTTGTCCAGCTTAACAAAAAGGAAATCCATTTGGCACCTCCACCAGGCTTGTCTGCTGGTGTTCTCTGGAAGCTAACACCAAGGTCTGCACTTCCAAGCGTGCCACTTCTCCACAGAATTCCAGTCTTAAGAGATTACTGGGTACCCAACAGCCACATCAAACAAAAGATTTGTGTTTATTATCTCTAGGGTGACAATCCAGTTCACTCATTCCTATATGGAATCACAGATTATTGACTAATTACAGCTGTGAGAGGCAGAGTTTCACAAGGGAATCCATAGGTTTCCAGGGATGTCACAGTGCCTGACAGTCACCAAAGACTCCCAAAGTCAAGCCATACTCTGAAGTAACATCATGAAGATGCTGTATAGGAAGATACAACAAGAAGAGTTCTGAAGGAAACATGTTTCCTCTGGTCCCTTAAAGTACCAAGCTCTGGCTAAGAGAGTCTGTCTGGAAGGTGGTGGAAGTCACCAATTAGTTTTTGATTAAAAAATGCCCCTGTGAGCATCGTGTGCACAGCTCCCAGCAGATAAGGGACTGAGAAATCTGGACTCTAACCTCAGTTCTGACACTGAGTGTCCACTGGGAAAATTGCTGTCCTCCCTCAGGTCAAGTTCTCATTTTGGAGAGGCAATTAATTTGACCTCTTCTGTATGGCACTCCTGACTCCTTCATTACAGGTTTTTCTGTGGAGCACACACATGCCTCTGCACAGTGCCAGAGTAAAGGCCAGTCACAGTCTCTAAGTACTGTCACATATGGAAACAGCAAGAACTCACACTTTAGGCCAGCTCCATGCAGTTCTTAAACCTTTCCTATTTTAAATAAACATTCAAAAGCAGCCTTCAAACCCCCTCATCAGATGCATCCACATATAGACTACCTGTGAACATGAGAGGCTCTTCAGCTCTCAAGAATTGAGGGCTTTGGGTTTTTTTTAAAAACCACTAAAACAAAACCACAGGCACACCACAGGAGGAAGAAAACCAGCATTTTGAGAAGATGTGGATCAACAAAGAGATCCAGAGGATTCTTCCTGAAGGCAACTCTGTTGAGCAACTTACAGAGAAATTACCTCCAGGAAGAAGAGGCACCATGGAGACAAAGTGAGTCCAGGTTAGGCAGGGTCCTGCTGTGGGTCAGGAAGAGCCTGCATGAGAATACACATCCCATTTCATTTCCACATCTCTGACCACCGTAGCAGCAACAGCAGGCCCTTTTGATTAACTCCAGCAATCATCAGGTAGTGGCAGATCCTGCAGCTCCCAAATTTACCTGCATTACAGTTGCATGGATAACAGAAGGTTGTGAAGCTCTCCATGAAGTGCTACAGTTCAACAGAAAGCTGTAGCATGAACTGCTCCTTCATATCACACTAGGCAATCCCCAGAGAAAACCCACATAAAACGCCCTAACTGGAGTTATGTATAATATGCATATAATAATATGGATAATGAATAACAATTTGGGGCTTACATCTCCATAATACGTTCAAATCACCTTGCTGCTTCATGCTGGTATTTGACAGCAATTCCAGCAATGTATAGCCAGAGCCAGCACCATCTTAAAGCACACTGCAGTTATAAATCTCATATTCCTCAGACAAACTCACTCTTCAGCTGACTCTCGGTTTCAAAAATAGCTCTGCACAGGCAGCAAGGTCGGGGTCTTTTTGATGCAAGAAGTACATGAGGAGAAACACATGAGGTAATGAGGGAGATGCTGTGACAATGCCAACAGCATTCCTACCCAGCCACTTCCTCTGCCTGACCCCTGCCAATAACCACCCTCCCCACACCAGGCTGTTTAACTGAGCTGTTTACACACAAGATGCCTCTTCAGTTCAAGTACACAAGACATTGTTTTTCCAGTTCAGCTGGCAAGATGCAGAAGAGCTTGTCCTGAGAAAACTAATGTTCCAGCCCCTCCCACTGCTCAGGAATTACAGACATCTGAGCAGGTGACACACATGGCTACAACCACCAGAAGCAGCCACTCCTTGGGATCCCTCACCTTCCTTAGGAAATGCTTGCTAAAGCTGTGCCAAAAGCACCTCACTTGCTGGAGAAAAGTTACAGGCAGTCCACTATTTGGCTCATGGACACCAGCCTGTTATCATCTCTGAGCCTCCAAGCAGTGAGGAGGGCTGTCCAGGGAATTTCTGCATGACTACTGCCTTTTGAGCAAGCCCAGTCCTCACTCATCTTAAACTTTCCCACTCAGATGCTCTGGATGAGGGTATTTTATCCAGACTCAGATTCCCTACAACAGGGATTAAACCAATATAAGCCTGAAGACTACGGGGAACTCCCATCTTTCAGACACACAGCAGAGGTTAAAATACATGTACAATCACTCTAAGGTGGAGGAGTGGAGGATTTGTGCATTGTTTTTATCTTTAACTGAATCCCAAGATGCTCACAGAGCATCTGGAGCACATCCAACAGCCACTCCAGAAGCAGATGCTGAATTCCTGCAGTGCTCAAGTACAAGAAATCAGATACTTCTAAACTTCACAGGCCAGTTCCCAGGTTCCACTCACCGTCTGCCCATCCTCTCCTCTCGTTCTCTCTCCTCTCTCCGTCTCAAACGATCCTGGTTTCTCTTCTCTTGCTTTTCTGCCACTGTTTTCTAGGGGAGAAAAATCCACATCATATTTCAGCTGTACTACAGTAACAGGTCAGATCTGCAGGAAGACCATTCCAATAGCAAGACAAAGAACCATTTCACTGCATTTTACATGCTAAGTCAAGATCTCTATCAAGGTTCTCGTTTTTCTCAGTTGAGGCACTGACTTCAATGCACTGTGAGTGAGGCACAGGAATCATAACTCTTACTCAGCTAAAGGTCTCTCTTTGCAAGCAAGGCCAGTACAACCCATTACAAATCCTTTCAGAAAACTCCTAGTGGCTTCAGCTACTCAAGACCTTTTCACTGACAGAACCATGTGAAACTTCCATTCAAACATTTCATTATGAGGTCTCAAAGTCAAAAAGCTCAGAGTAAAAAATTTCAGTCATGTCAAATGAGAATGACTGTACCAAAGCTCCAAGGAATAAATTACAGCAGTGGTCTGGTTTGACCAATTCTGAGGGTACGTATTTAGTTACCCAAAAAAGACAGAACAGAACCCATGACAAGGCTAAACAAAGCTCTATTTGATGTTTTAGGGATTCTGCAGATGGAAATTTCTGAGCTTTTACAAGCCCTCTACAAAGAATTGTCTTAATTTTAATAGAAATGTTCAAGATCTTTGGAATGACAATGAGAAGGTTTAAAACAGAGAGGATTACCCTCAGCTGATCCAGTTTCTCACGAATTTGAATGAAACCCAAGTGTAATTTGCCTCCAAAGTGGTCAGCAAGACGCCGGTCGTTGTCATGGAGACCCAGATATGCTGAACAGACTTCACACACACGCAGCTTCTGCTGCTGGAAACTGGATGCAGGCATTGAATTTCGGTATTCTTCCTACAGGGAGGCAAGAAAACCCACACAAATGTCAGGGAACCCTTACATAGACACAACCCTCCAGGGAAACTGCTGCAAAGAACTGCTTTGAAGAATCTAAACCCACCCTCACAAAAAGGAGGTGCCACACAAATGCTTTGAAGGCACAGCTAACCCAACAGTCTATCCCTGCACGGGACTGGTGACCAAATATTTCAGAGGACAAAACCCTCCCCACCCCAATCAGCTCTCTGCACTAGATAAAAGTTTCTAAGAAGCTTTTCATCCACCACACCACACTGCCACCTGTTTGCTGACACAGGGCTGGAACTGCAAAAGGAGGTGCCAGCACACAGGAAGAGGTAGGAACCACCCAGCCTAGCCCAGGCTCCTGTGACAACCCACAGGGGAGCCAACACTGTACCTCTGCCTCTTTCTTTTTCGCTCGGACTTTCTCCACTTCCATCAGGATCTTTTGAGACTCATCAACATTTCCTTCAGCTCCCAGCTGTTCAGCTTTAGCTAGGAGTTTTCCAATGTCTTCATTCAGCTCATGTACTTTCTCTGCCTGAAGAGAATAGTTAGTTTTTAATAAGACAAAAAGGGGATCAAGCTTGCAGGACAACTTTTCATTTTTCTTTAAGAAATGCTGTGTAACAAAATCAGCTGTTGGAAGATGGCCATGAATCTTCAAAAGTTTCCAACAAAAGGGACTGGTGGACCAATGTCAATGCAGTCAGAGACACACAGCAAAGAGAAAAACTGGATGTCGAGAGATCATGATCTGCCAGTCATTTCAGGCTTACAGGTCAGCTAGAGACCACAAAATCAGCTTCAGAAATGTCTTATTATATTAGCCCAATTAGGCAAGTTCCCAAAAAGGAAACCCCATGAGCATTTGTTAAAAAAAAAAAAAAACAAAAATCAAGGGATGATGGACTTACCACTCTAAATTATTACGGTAACATTTCATAGCAGGGGGGAGAAACCAATATGCTTTATTTCCAGGCTAAAGGAATCTCTTTTAGAGTCCACAGTGCTCCATAAGTTTGTCTCCAGAACAGCCAGAGCAGCACTTGAGGAGGATAGCTAGAATCCCCA
>JACBWW010000024.1:2161521-2238614 GCA_020086605.1 Lanius collurio | reverse complement strand
AGCGCTGAGCGGAAGCAACCCCGCCTTGCGCCGCGCTGCATGACGGGAAGGGTAGTCCGCCAGGGGGCGGGGTCCGAGGGGCGGGGCTGGAGAGGGGGCGAGGTCTGGTGGGCGTGGTCAGACACACGGGGAGGTGGTGTCAGGGGGCGTGGTCAGGACGAGGGGCGTGGCCAGGCGGCCGCGGGCTGCCCCAGCGCGGCCACGGCCCCGCCGCGGTGGGGCTGAGCCCCGGCACCGGCGCTGCTCCGGGCTCGCCAGGGGTGGGCACAGTAGCTGGGCCCCGGGGCCAGGCTGGTGCCCAGAGCAGACCTGGGCTGCGCTGGCTGCCGTCCCCACCCCACTGTGGCAGGTCGGGGCTACCGTGGGGAATGTGGGTAGGGGAAATGTGGGGTAAGGAAAGTCCCTGTCTGGGGTAGGCGGTGATAGGACACACGGCCGGGACAGGCGGAAGCACCAGGAGGCAGGGTGGATGCATGGACAAGGGGAAGATCCCGCTTGCACATGGGTACAGCCAGGAGAGGACCGAGGACAGGGCAGGACAGGGCTGGACAGTCCGTTACTGCTCTCTCAGCTGACGGGGGAGGATGAGGCCATGGTTTGCAGGGGAGCTTGGGCTGTTGCGGTGTTTTGCCGTGTGCTGCGTTCCCTGTCTGGCTTTCTGAGCTCCAGCTCGCACCACTCACATGGGTTTTACCTCTTGTCTCTTCACCGTGAGCTCCCGGCCCCGGCTGCCCTATGGGTGCCGGAGAAATCCCACCGACTGTTTTTACTGCCACACGGCTAAAAGGCAGCGAGGGTTAGAGCCAGAGCCCTGATGCAGGATGCTCCGTTTGCCACAGTCATGCCGAGTTTTCCCACAGATTTAAAGCTCCGTCGGTTTTCAGGGAAAGGCAGAATGAGCCAGCCCCGGACGGGGCTGTGCCGCCGCCCCGCTCCGGTGCACCATCCCGGGTGAGCAGAATCAGCCTCATCTCAGAGCGCGGTCTGCCACCTCCCTGCTTATCTGAGAGGGTCCCTGATGACAGGAGACCCCTTCCCTGTGGGACGAGAGCTCCTCATGCCCGGCCCCAGCAAAGTTTAGAGCAATGACGGCCACCCTGGGCACTCGAATGGGTGCAAAGCCTCACGCCCAAGCCTGCTGCAGGAGCAGCGGCATTGTCTGTCCCTAAAGCTCGCCCTTGGAATGGTCCTGCTGAGCCCTGACTGCTCCCTAAGTGAGTTATTCCTTCCCACAGAGGACGGACACCTCATCACTCCCAACTCTGTGAGCCAGCAGCCAAGTCATGTGCTCCCCGCACCTCGTCCCACACCTGGACCCCCTCGCCAGCATGCCCTGACCCTTCCCACCTGGGCAAAGGGGCAGTGCTGCCCTTTCCTCCGGCCGCACTGACCCAGATGCTGTGGGAGCTCTCCCCATCTCCAGCACTGCAGGAGGACAGTCTGGGGCAGAGATGGCCGGGGACACCAGAGGAAACCACCATTCCCTGGGGATCGTGGAGGGAGATCGGGGTGGCTGTCCGGCTCCCAGGGCTGGTCCCCCGGGTTGAAGCCGATAGCAATGCCAGACTGCCAATGCCGAACCGTCCCGGCCGGCAATGGGTGACGCCAGGGAGCAAACCGAAGGGTGCCCGTGGCTAATCAGCTCCCACCCGCCGTGTTTGCCCAGCAGTGCCCGGATGGCTGCTGCTCTCGCCTGGCGTTGTCGCTGTGAGTGTTTAGAGAGAGGAGAGGGAGCTGTGCGGAGCCGATGCTCGGCTCCGCCCCTGCAGGGAGCCCCAGGGCTGCTGGCCCGGGGAGAGGGTCGGTGACAGCCCCACCCAGACTGGGACACTCTTCTCGACAGTGCTGCACCCTGCCAGGAGCTGGGGACACTATCTCAGCACCGGGAACAGCTCAGAACAGGGTGTTGGGGCGGGGGGCAGGGAGGGCTCCGCGAGAGACACCAGGAGCTGCGGTCACTCCAAAAACCGGAGAGTGGGACAGCTCTGGAGCAGGGCTATCGCTGTCCCCAAGCCCGATGGCCAGTGTCCCACTCCCTGAGTGTCCCCAACACCGGTGACAGGGTCTGGGTGCTGTGTCAGGCCCCTACCATCCTGTGCCCTTCAGCTGTCAGGGGCAGGCTGTCCTGTGTCCTCTGGCCATCCTGAGTCCCTGGTCACCCTGCATCCCCCAGCCATCTGTGTCCCCTGGCCGTGTTCTGTGCTGCCCCAGATGACCCTGCTGCCATGTCCTGCTGCCAAGGCAGAAATGGCACCTCTTGCACAGCGTCTCTGGGACCTGAGCTGATTGTCATCGTCCCTGCCCTCACAGGGGAGCTGCTGCAAGGGCCAGCACAGCCACAGGCCAAGCACAGACACAGGGCACACAGGGTGAAAATGCAGTCATCCAGGTGCTGTCCTTGCCGTGGGGCTGGCCCAGCCACTCTCCACATAGCATGTCCACCTTTGCATGCACAGATTCCAAAAGCCCTTCCAGGGCTGGTAGGGAAGCCCAACATCCATCTCAAAGGGGCACAAGGCTAGAGACGGGTGGTCTGAACGTGCATGAAGGTAGTGCAGCACCTGGGGGTACCTCATGGAAAGGCTTTGCCCACTGCAGCAGCAGCCCCTGTTTGCAGAGGCATCGCTCGATAAGCAGTATGTTCTTCAGAAGATCCCTACTCCAGGAGTCAAAATAGCATGAAATTTAATTTTACGCCTATTTGACAAAGCTTGATTTCACCTCCAATCAGCAGGGAGATAAGAGCCCTCGGCACAAGTGTGCGGGCAGTTTGGCAGCTGGGGCTGCCGATTTAATAGGTGAATTTACAGGGACAACACTTGAAAATCCCCTGGCTAGTGAACCATTAAGGTGAGCCCTGCCTTCCGTCCCCGCGTCCCTCCCCGCGCCGCTCTCCCGTTGCTGGGTGCTAAAGCAAACCACAGCTCTGTTTACCGAGTCTACTATTACAATACGGCTACCAAATATTTGCCAGCCGTCAGCTCGCTGCTCCGCTATAAATACTTCAGGCCCAGGTGGAGGGACGGGCAGGGGGAGCGGCGCGGGAGCCTATGCATGGCCGGGCGGCAGCGCCAAGGTGAGTGCGGGACCGCGGCCCGGGCGATGCCCTCCTGCCCCGGGGGTTTCTCCGGCTGAGGGTGGCGGCGGGGCAGGCAGTGGGGTGGCCCCGCTCCCCTCTCCCCGTAGCCCGGGGGAGCTAAGCCCCCACAGCCCACCCCGGGGCAGCACGGAGGCAGGACGGGGGGTACCGCGGTGGGGGCGGCACAGAGAGGGACACAGAGATGGCAAGGACAATCTTGGGCTGGGTGCAGGTCCCGGCATCATGCTTGGTGTGGCAGGAGCAGGTCTGGTTCCCCAGGATTTGTTCCCTGCCCTGAGACCCTCTCAGCATGGCCAGGGGTGTCCTGTAGCAAGGCAGGGGTGGGGACCCTTCAGCACAGGTAGCACAAGCTGCAAGGGGGCCACATCCAGCTCAGCGAGACCCAGCTGTGGCCAGAATCCACCAGGGCAGGGCAGGGAGGCAGTGGGTTCTCTCTGTTGCAGGGAAACCTATGGGGCCATTGTGTGGGCAAGGCATGGGGCTCGATGGCACTGAGCTCAGCATGGCAGGGTGGGTGCTGAGCCCCATTCACCTCCATGCACAGCTCTGGAACACATCCCCACTGCCCTTCATCCCGTGACTTGGTGTGGACATCCGTGCCCCGTGGATCAATGTGAATATCCCTGCTGCCCCATGTCCTGTGACTTAGGGACATTCCCATTTTCCCACATCCCATGGCTTGCTGGGGGCATCCCTGTTGCTTGATGTCCCAGGGTTCAGTTAGAATATCACCACTGTCCCATGTCCTGTTGCTTGTAGGGAAATGGCATCTCTGCTGCTCCGTGTCCCATGACTCAGAGTTATGCTCCCACTGTCCCATATCCCATGTTTTGGTGGGACACCCATGCTGCCTGCTGTCCCAGGGCTGAGTGGGGATGTCCCAGAGGGAACATCCCCACTCCCTTGTTTCCCATGGCTTAGTGGGGACATCCCCAATACCCCACATCCCACATCTCATTGCATGTGGGGGCCATCCCTGCTGCCATCCCTGCTGCCCCGCAGCCTCACCTTGGCCACGGTGCAGCACAACATGGTCCCCTGCCCTCTCAGGGCTGCTGGGCAGTGGGTCAGGGTTGGTGCAGGGTGTGTCACCCTGACCCCGCTATCCCTGCCTGCAGGGTGAGTCCTGGGGGTGCCTCTGAGAGCTGACATGGCTGCGGGTGTCATCCAGCCCCTGGCCGAGCTGCGGCTGCCCTCGCCCTTCCCACATGGCCTCCTGCTGCCCACGCACCCTGAGCCTGACTTCCCCGACCTCTCCGAGGAGGAGGAGGAGGAAGAAGTTGATGAAGAGGAGGAAGAAGTGGAAGCAGTGGAGGAGAGCGTGAGGCCGGAGCCAGCCAGTGTCTCCAGCACTGCCGAGACCACCCTGCGTCTCCTCAAGTTTTCGGAGCTCATCAGCTGTGACATCCAGCGCTACTTCGGGCGGCGGGGCCGGGAGGAGGCCACCAGCACCCACCCCGTGCCCGAGGACTGTGGCTCACCCCAGAGCACTGAGGCTGTGCCCGAGGTCGTGACGCCACGGGGCAGCCCGGGGGCCACGCACAGGCTGGGGCCACTGGCCGAGCTCTTTGAGTACGGCATGCACCGGTGCCTGCCCGCCCGGGTGGCCGGCGGCAAGACACAGCGGCTGGAGAGGAAGTATGGCCACATCACCCCCATGCACCGCAGGAAGCTGCCACCCTCCTTCTGGAAAGAGCCAGGCCCAGGCCCTGCCAGCCTTCTTCATGCTGGCACCCCTGACTTCAGCGACCTCCTGGCCAACTGGACAGTGGAGCCAGGGCCAGAGCTGCCAGGCACTGGGCGGGAGCTGCCAGGTCGCCCGGGGCTGGAGGCTGAGCCCTTTGCTGGGCTGTGACCCCAGTGTGGCCCCAGGGGCCCCTGGTCCCGCCACGTGCCACCCAGTTAATGATAAACCTGGTGGCCCCAGTGCCAGCACCGGGGCACTCAGAGTTGCCGGGTCGAAGCTGGTGATGGGACGAGTGAATAAATGACTCCTGCCAGGCACCAGTGTGTGTGGTGTCCTTTGCCACCCGCCACTGTGGCATCCCTGCTGCCAGTGACAAAGGGCCATGGCTTGGCTTGACCCTCAGGGGCTCCTGGCTGCCTGAGCAGCAGCGGGAAGAGGAGGGAAGCACGGTGTCGGCAGGAGCCAGCAGCCTGTGTTTACTCTGCGGCCCAAGTCGGTGGATCCCATCCCCTTATCTCGGCCGCGCCAGGGCAAAGGGCGACACAGGGCCTCATAAAGCACCCGGCTGGCAGCACCCAGGGGGGACCCGTCCCTGCTGTGGGGAGCCACTGTGCCTTACAGCCCCCCTGCCCCATGGCACGGCCAGGGATCTGGATCCACACAGGAGAGCAGGGCTGGCTTTTCTTCCCCACAGCCCCACCACAGGATGTGGCTGTTACCAGGGCCTAGCTGAGGCATCCTCTGCTTTGTAGTGGCTTTTTGTTGGTCTTGAAAGGGAAAAGAACCCAGGAAGGGGCAGCCACCCCCTGCCTTGAGCCCTTCTGGGGGGCAGGCCCCAGGATGTAGCCCCATTCCACCCCCTTCACTCCCCAGCCTGTGCCCTCCCAGCAGCAGGAGTGGGGATAGGGCTCAGTTCAGGCCCAAGGGGACACCTGAGCCTGGACAGTGGCCCCAAGGGAAGAAGGGAAGCAAGAGACAGGCAGCACCACAATAAAAGTACAAATAGACTTTATTTCAGCACAGATCCCGCAGTCAAAAGCCTCTCCAGGCACCAGGCAGCCTGTGTCCAAATGAGGAAGGGGCAGTCCCAGGGCAGAGGGCAGGGCAATGCCAAGGGAGGAGCAAGGATGGGGGGGAGATGGGAGAAGTGAGTTCCAGGGCTGGCTTTGCTCCCATCCCCTGGCCAAATCCAGGACTGGAGGTGGGGTTTGGGGTGCCTGGAAGGGTGGAGGCTTACTAGAAAGGGCCAGAATATTCCCCGGGAGTGCCTCTGGATCCCAGTGTGTGAGCAGCAGTGGTGGGAGGGCTGCAGGCGTGGCAGAAGGGCACGGGCTGCAGGACCAACATCGCCCCAGCACAGGCAGCTCTCCCCTCACCCTCCCTGCCCCAAATCTCAGGGGTGTCTCCCCACACATAAGCTGGGGTCAGAATGGCTGAGGGAGCCAAGAAAGAGCCAAGAGG
Organism: Lanius collurio; assembly: GCA_020086605.1. NCBI lineage: Eukaryota > Metazoa > Chordata > Aves > Passeriformes > Laniidae > Lanius > Lanius collurio. The sequence goes on along the minus strand of JACBWW010000024.1, from coordinate 2,232,366 downwards.
CGGCAGCTGCAGAACCATGGGAGCCCTTTTATTGCACAGCCAAGCAGGGCACATCCCTCTCCTCAGTCCCAAGAAGAAGGGAGGCAACCCCAGAGCTCAGCCCAACCCAGAAAGCAGGACCACAGGGGAGGATGGGGGTCTGGGGGCAGGAGGGAGCCCCATGATGTCCCCTCCACTCCTCTCACAGGCCCTGCAGCCAGAGCTAGGGCAGGGCTAAGTCCCAGACAGCCCAGACTGGGTGGATGAGGCAACAGATGCCATGTGCCGTGTCAGAGAAGTGTGTCCAGCACAGTAGGGCATTCCCACTCCCCATGGAACACTCCAGCCTTCACCCAGCCTTCAAGGAGAGCCTATTCCAGGAGCTAACAGGGCCAAGGGTGAATTTTGATCCCTCAGGGAAGCAGAGGACGGGGTGACAAGAGGAGGCAGTAGATGTGGGAAGGCAGCAACAGGCAGGAGGGCCGGGGCAGCACAGTCATGGCAGTGCTCCGGGCACTGCAACACCTGCACGGACTGGCCAGGTCCTCTCCCCACCTCCTGCAAAAGGGGGTCCCCAGCTTCGAGGGGCCAGGGCACATCTCTGCTGGACCACACTGCCTCATGTCTGTGCCAGTGAGAGCTCCTCCAGGCCCTCCTTTCCCAGCCGGTACCTGGCAAGGTCCTTGCGGGTCACCATTCCCACCACCTGCCGGGAAAGGGATGGGGTAAGCCCAATGTGGGCACACAGAGCCTGGGGACAGCGTGTCCCTGTTCCCTGGAGGAGCCCAGGCTGCTTGTACCCAGCGAGCAGGGACTCACCTCGTTGCGATTGTCCACGACCACCAAGTGCCGCAGGCCCAGGGCTCGGAAGAGCTTGAACACCCGTGGCAGAGACGCCTCCTGCAAGGTAGAACGGGGCTGAGGGGGGCTGCAGCATCCCCAGCCAGCACCCATTGCCCACCCTGATCCTTGGGGAGCTGTGCAGAGGGGTCCCTGGCCATTACCTGGGGCACGGTGTAGGGCGAGGGGTTCATGAACTCGCTGAGGTCAATCATGCAGTCGCGCTCATCCTGGGAGACGTGAATGGACTGGATGGGGGGGAAGCGGGGGTAGGCATCCCGAAAATCCTTCAGCTTCAGCCGCCGCTGCACCAGGTTCAGGTTGGCCCTTTCCACAAAAACCTTGGGAGGAAAGAGATGGTTGGGGACTATCCTGCAGAGCTCACAGGCACCAAGACAATGCACAGGGGCAGGGAGCAGAAGTGTGGGACAGATGGACCGTCTGCAGAAGCACAGCCTGTTTCCCACCTGCTCAGGGTTTGTGAGCCCAGTGGGCTGCAGGATGATGCTGGGGTAACCCCACCACTGAATGGCAGCACCCACTATCCCTCTGGGTGAGCTGAGGGGGATCCTCTGCCAGCTCCTCCCAAGCAAGGCAGGCAGCAAGGGGCCTGAGACAGAACTGGGACAGCAAACACAACCCAAACAGTCTCCATGCAGCATCACCCACCTTGTGCTTCAGCAGGACGATGAGCTGGGAACGCAGGATCAGACCCCGCAGTCCAGCAACCTGCAACAGGGCCATGTGTTAGGATCCCACACTGCAGCCAGCCTTTGTGTGGCCACCCCAGTTGCATCCCCTCCCCAGGGGCAGCCAGCCTACCTGTGTGGTGTCGGGGTTGCTCTCCACCACAGGGAAGCCGTTGTGGTTGGAGGAGGTGTCACTGAGGATGTCCACGACCGTGCCCACGCGCTCGATCCTCCGCAGGCAGGTGACAGGAGTGCTCATCACCTCCCTGCAGGGAAAGCTCTGGGTGAAACGCAGCCCCACAGCAGCACACACCAAATCATGCAATCACAGCACGGTGTGCTGGGAAGGGAAGGAGCTCATCTCATTCCAAACCCTTTCTATGAGCAGGGACACTTTCCACTAGACCAGGTTGCTCCAAGCCCTATCCAACTTGGCCTTGGACACTTCGAGGGATGGGGCAGCCACAGCTTCTCTGGGCAACCTGTGCCAGGGCCTCACCACCCTCACACCCTAAATGTCCCCCAACACACATGACTTCTCAGTGCTGATGCCTCCTCTGTCCCCAAAAGCTGCCAGGGAGAGAGGAAGGAACACACTGAAGGCCACATCTCTGCTGGGGAAGAAGCTGGGCTGGTGGTACCAGGGGGCAGCAGGTTCCTGTGACCAAAAGGTCACCACCTCCACTCCCAGCTCAGGCCAACAGTGTGGTCCAAAAGCTGCTACTGCAGCAATGCCCAGCCTACCCACCTGGCTGTGAGGGAGTGGGATGTCACCGGGGCCTCCCAGTGCAGGAAGGGGACGCTCTGCAGTTGGATGTGCATGTCATACAGTCCCTGCAACAAGAGCCAAGCCATCAGGAGAAGCCTGGTGAGGTGCCAAGGGGCACAGCCAGGCAGCAACTCATCCCTCAGAGCGAGCACATGCCTGTCCTAGCCCCTCCATGGCCCCCCACCACCACCAGCCCTGACCCACAGTCCTGGGGAGCACAGCAGCTCTCACCTCCACAAAGTAGTCTCCCACAATCTTTGCTGTCATCAGCACCAGCATGATGGGGAAGCCATAGGTGACGTTGCCTGTTGCCTCCATCATGATGACTGTGAGACTCAGCGTCATCCGCACTATCCCACCTGCCAGAGGCACCCAGGGGGTTTGGGGGTTTAGAAGGGCAAGGAAACACAGAGTGAGGGCATCACAGAACACCTGAGGCCCCTGAATCTCTCAGTGATCCAGGACTGCCCACCCAGGGGTGCCCTGGGCGAGCCCAGCCCTCACTGGTGTCCCAGCACTGCATGTGCTTGGCAGGGTGATTAGGAAGCTGACGGCCAGGCTGGACTTCAGCTGGGAAGAAAGCTGTCAGGGAAGCAGGAGTGCTTTTTCCTGTGACAACTTCACCCCAACCAACACTGTGCCATGGGGAACTCACCCAGCTGAGCAGCAGCTCCCATCAGGGCGTACTTCCCAGGATCTGCCCAGATCTGAGCACAGGAGAGAGAAGCAGTCAAGTCACCTGCTGGCTCCAGGGCATCCAGAGACAGTCAGCAGAATCCTAGCCAGTAAACCCTGCTCCAAAGTGGGGAGAGGTGCCTGAGGCTGTCTGAACAGCCCAGCTGCTGGCAGGGCTCCTCCGGGACGTGGGGAGGCCCAGACTCAACTCATGAAGACATCAAGTGAGGATGCCAGCCCACTTCAGAGCTTTCAGCCAGTTCCAGGCACGCTGCCTGCACATGCCACCAGCCTAGCAGCAAGGGAGAAGGGCTGGGTGCCAGGACTCACCGAGCCCTTGGTCAGGTAGGACAGGGAGATGCCAAAGAGCCTCCCCCAGGCCGCCCCAATCAGCAGGGAGGGGATGAAAACCCCTGCGGACACCGTCAGGCCATAGGTCCAGCAGGCCAGGAAGAAATACATCAGTGTGAACATGCCCAGCGTCATGGGGTTGTAGGAACCTGGGGTGGGGACAGAACAGAGTCAGTACTGGTCCCGCAGCCCAGGGGACACTGTGATGGACTGTGGCCACAGATCAGGCAGCAGCAGCCCCACGACACACTCCCAGCAGCAAGAGCCCCTCTTCTTGGGCTGCACCTCCTCCCCTGGCAGCACAGGCCTTTCAAACTGGCTCTTCAGGTTATTTCTGCCCCCTCCAGCACCCCCACCCAGCAAGAGCCATCCTAAGACCTCATATCCCATTCCTCCAACTCGTGACCCATCGATGACCCCTCCCCTCCCAGCCCTGTAGTTCCCAGCCTCCCATGAAGAACTTGAAAGCCCCAAGGGAGGGACTGCCAGGGCTGAAGGACAAGCTTGGGAGGACAGAGGCCCCGTGCCAGCTTTGGGATCAACTGAGCAGGGCAGGTCCTGCAAACTCCCTTCCAACATGCAGCTCCCACGGCTGCTCCAGCCAGTGCCATGCTGTCCCACAGCATAGGCTGTGCCATCCCAGTGAGACCTTGCTGACCCCACAACCCAGCTAAGGGCTATTTTGGGATTGCTGAGCAGCCCAGTATAAACAAGCACTTTGCAACCCCTCCTTCAGACAGAAGCCTTGAGCCAGGCAGCACCCAGCACTGCAGCGACCAGCTCCAAGACACAGGATGGTCATCTCTTGGCTGCAGGGGGCCAGGCTGCACCCTCTGGGCTGAGGATATTTCTGTTCCTCACTCAAGTGCAGCTGGGCACAGAACTCAGATTCCACAACAAGCAGATGAGATGCTAGGGTTACACCAGGTCCAAGAAAGTGGAGCTGGAACCTGGGAACCAAACTGCATTTCTCAAGCCAATCCAAACCCCAAGATCCACCTCCACAACCCAGAAGGTAAAGTCATTCTGGGGCAAGTGGCCCTGGTAATTAAGAAAACATCCAGCAACACTTCCAGAAAGGACTTCAGACAGACAGCAAGGGTCAGACACACTCTCACACAACTCAGAAGCAACACAGCATGCAAATGTGCTTGAACAAAACCAGGTCCTTGGCTGCACAGTCTCCCAACACCACAGCCCTTTGGCCAAGCTCAGAGGTGCCACCAGGCACAGCACCCATCCCTCTTCCTTCCACCACTGCAGCACAGCATTTTGGGCTGGTCATCCTCTGCCTTGTCCCAGGAGTGGTCAAGCAATACTTTGGCCACCTTGCATGGAGCCTCTGTGCTCACGTTCAAGGCCTCACTGCCAGGTGCACTGACCTGGAGGGTCATGGAAGAGGTTGACAACGCTCTTCTCAGGTGTGTTGAAGAAGGCAGTGGCCATGGAGTTGTACTCTCCATCAGCACAGAAAAGCTGAAAAGGCAAGATAAGAAAGAGTTAGAAGTGGCACAGAAGACTGAGGGACGTGTGCCAGTGAGGAGGCAGCTCTGGGCTGGGAGGACACCCAGAGCATCCTTGGGTCTCCAGCTCTGCCTGCACTGGAGGGCCTCGACTGTGAGGTCCAATGTCCCAAACCCAAGCAGGGTCTTGTCTCTCTGCTGAGCTCCCCACCCTGAATGCTGTTCTGCAGCGTGTCCTACCTGCAGGGGATATGCCACAGAACTCCCCTGGATGGGCTGGCAATCTCTTGAGCAGTAAATCATGACAAATCCCACAGTCGCCGTCACTGCTGCCACCAGCATGGCCTCAACCACCTGGAGGCAGGGCCTGTGGATGTACCTGTGAAGAGAATAGAGGAGTGAGGGTAGCACCCAGGGGTGTGGGCAGGATCAGCCCCAGCCTGACTGGACATGTCACATCAGGCACATGACAGTCTGTCTGCCTCTGCTCCCTGCCTGGATCCTGCCAGGCTGTGCTGCTGCTTGAAAAGCTGGTGATAGGTATTGACTGGGCTAGACTGCTCTCAGTTTGCTTTAGCACCTCTCTGCCTTCTCTCACTCCTCTCAGAGCACATGACAGTCAGGTCTGCAGTGTCTGCACCCCTCTGAGCCCTCCAGTCACTGGAGGGAAATCCTTGGCAGGGTCAGAGCAGTGCTAGGATGCTGTGGGTCACAGCCTCGGCCACAGGCAGTGAGAGGCATGTGGCATCTTTCAGGAACTGCTGTTGCTCACATTAAGTGAGAGATTACAGCCTTGCTCCATCTGGGAATGCCACTTTGAGGGAATGCAGAAGGCACCAGCCAACCCACATCAATCACTTTCATTAACTGTGAGCGCTTACCTGATCCGGAACATCGTTAGCCAGTAGTTGAGGGCATTGAACAGGGCTCCGAGGATCCCACCTGCAAATGGGAGAGAGGAAAAGCTCAACACACAGGGCCAGAGCTGCCCACATCACAAGGAATCTCTGAAGATCATCTGCAACCCATCCAGAGTGACTGGCAGTCCAGACACCCTGGGCAACCCACATGTGGATGCTGTCCCTGCAGCCAGCCAGGACCTGCCACCAAGAGGAGCCTGGCACTAGCAGTGGGTGGCCAGGGCCCAATGTCACAGTGCTGGCACCAGGCAGGCAAAGGACAGGCCAAATCCATGGCAATAAGGGCAGCTCACATGACAGCAAGGGGCTGCCCAGGACTGCAAGGCACTGACTCTGCTCAACATGGGTTAAAGGAGCTTGACTTTGCTACTAGGGTTGAGTCAGCATCCAGGTGTCACCCCTCCATAGGCCCCACAAACAGCCTCTGCTCCAGAATTTAATGGAATCTCCATTTCCCCCAGGAAACTGGATGCCAAAGCTTTTTAGACCCAGACAGAGAACAGAGGAAATTATTCAGACAAATCAAATTGAAAAAGCAGCATTCTCTTACCAACCACTCCCATAAAGATGAAGATAGGAATTTCCTGGATTGTGTATCCCATTTTCTGCAAGCAAGAAAGAAGTGGGTTTCAGATCTCCTGGCCCATCTGCAGCCCTGCAGTCAGTCACTGACTGCTGGGACAGCACAACTCTGCGCTGGCACGAGGCTTTCAGAGCTGCCCCAAAGTCTCCCCTGAACAGCCCACAGACTCCAGAAACTCCTTCTGCTGGGGCTGGTGGAGCTGAGATCAGGCCAGACCCCACAGTCTGCTAATGCAGAGCCTGCCTCAGCCCCTGGGTGATATTGCAGACAAATTAATGTCCCAAAAGCTGCTAAGGGCTGTTTCTAACCCCTCACCAGAGCCCTACATGGGGAATACCTGTGCCTACCTCGCTATCAAATCTGCCGAAGTTGATGAGCCCGGGGCTGGAGAGATCCCAGGCATTGCCGTGGTAAACACTCAGGACAGAGTTCAGCGTGAAGGTGGAGATCATGGAGGCAAAGAACTGGAAGGAGATATGGGCCAGAGTCACCACCAGATACCTTCAGCCCCATTTCCTCACCACATACTGCCTGCATTACTCCAAACCATCCCCCAAGGCCCTTGGGCAGGGCTTGGTGCCCATGGTGTGGTGGGGACAGGAGGTCATATTCCCTGTGGCAGTACTTTGGGCAGCTTACCCTGACCAGGGTCTCACTCCTCATTTTGCCTCTCTGTTGCCCTGGGGCAAAGCCCAAGGCCGCTCCCTTGGAAAGGAGCTGGCAGCAAGATGGAGCTCAGCCAGGCCCAAATTCAGACCCTGAGGAGGAGGGCACAGGAGGGGAGCTGGGATGCTGTTCCATGGGATGAGTTACCCTCACTGGAGCAGGGATGTCAGGAGGCCTGGGGCACTCAGACAATGCAATGCCTCACACCGAACCAGCAGCCCTCCACTGCTTTCCAGCACTTACGATTCTCCACGTCAGGAACTGGTTCCAGAAGGAAGCCCCTTCCTCCAAGCTGAACAGGACACCCCCTGCAAGTGCAAGACACAAGTCTTCACAAGGGGCACATGCCACAGCCCAGTGGCTACAGCATCAGCCAAGCACGCAAGATTCACCCCAGACCATGTGCCCACAATGCCCAGATCCTCTCACAGGCAAGCCCACCAAGCCATCAGTGATGTACTGATCACAGCAAAGCCCCTCACTGCCATCCTCCATCCCATGGAAGCAACTTCTGGGATCTGAGGCAGATGATGCCCTTGGGCATGGCCCACACCTGCATGGCATGGCAGGAAAACTTGGAAGGCTCCTGCAGTGCCCTATGCAGATCCCAGCAGCTGCCTCCAAGCAAGTGGGACCAGCTTCCCGAGGGAATCCATGTCCAGGCACTGCTCAGTGCCAGAAAGCCAAGACACACACCCACAGGGGCACCGAAGGCAGCCGAGACGCCGGCGGCAGCTCCAGCTGACACAAAGTCCCTCTTTTCTGTGTCTCTGCGGAAGTACTCGAAGATCTGAAACAGGAGTGAAGGTGGCTTTAGTGCTGGCCACGGGCATGAGCTTCGGCGAGACCCAGGGTATGATATGGACAATGCCAAGCCACCAGTGGGAACAGCCGGGTATGGCACAGAAGGGCACCTGCAGCACAGCCCCTCAGAGCTCAACACCAACCTTGAAGTCTCGCTTTAACGACGTGGATCTCCCCTGGGAGATCCCAGCAGCAATCACGGATCCAGAGTGAATCATGGGTCCTTCCTAGGGGCCAGAGAGCAGAGTCAGATTGGGGAAGGAAGAACAGGGACGGCTGAATGCTGCTCACCAGCTTGCAGTCCTGAAGCTGGATGGGAGTATTTCCCTCAGGCAAATACAGACCTTAACATTTTCCCCCCTCCCATCCCTGGAAGTGTTTAAGACCAGGTTGGATAGAAATCTAAGCAATTTGATCTAGTGAGAGGTGTTTCTGTCCATGGTGAGGGCTTGGAATGAGAGGATCTTCAGGGTCTCTTCCAACCCAAACCATTCCATGGTTTTATGAAATCCTTATTCTAGCATGTGCCTCCTGCGCCCACCTCCTGTTCCCACCAGCCAAGGGGATAAGTGTTTCCCCTTGCCTGCCTTCAATCCCAGCAAGCCAGAAAGGTCCCCAATGGGGCACCCAAGTCTCCCTCATCTACTGTTTGCAGGGACAACCACTGACACAGGCTGCTGCTCTCCTGCCCTCAGCCAAGCCACACACAGGCTGGCACGGTGGCACCACGTGCCCCAGGGGCTCCTCAAGCTTGGCAGCGCTGCAGCCACCTTGGCCAGCAGAAACCAGAGAATAACACTGCAGGGAAGTCACTGCAGGGTGCCCAGCACCCCGTCCACAGTTCAGGACCAGTGACAGGCTGTGACACACGTGCCAGCAGCAGGGACCAACACAGCAGCAGCACGTCAGAGAGAGCTTTGTGCTCATCACCTTCCCAACAGCCAGGCCGCCGACCACCGAGAGGATGACCCCACAGACTTTGATCACCAGGGTCTGCAAAACAGAGAAGGGCACAGCATGTCACAGGGGTGGCACGAGGAACAGGGCCATGGCAGCCACAGGCGACACAGATCCAGTGGGCCCTGAGGCATGGGAGGAGCCAACCACCAGGGGAACTTGTGATTCTCAGCCACCCCATTGTGGCAACAGGGTTGGTCAATTTTCTTCTTGTCCAGAGCAAAAATCTACCCAAAGCTGCTCTTCCCAGTGTCAGCTGCCGGTTCCAGGGCAGGAGATTTAACCTCTTGGCACTGAGGGGGAAACAGCTACGGAGCTGGGAGCTCATGCCAGTTCCTGCTGTGCCACAATGTGGACAGGGACCACTGCAGAAGGACACAATGTGGCCAGGCCATCCCACCACTGCCTGCTTCCTACCTTGAGGCGGACAACATGTGGAATCTTCACACCGTTGAGATAACATTTGATCTGGGGAATGCCGCTGCCAGCTGCCACGGGCTGTAGGGAGCAGGGAGAGCATGAGATGCTGTCACACACAGGGTGGGGACACAACAGCCACCCTACCCCTGTCTCTCAGCACAGGGCACACCCTGCACACCCTCAGGGTGGCTCTGATATGAGGCCAAAGCTTATAAACAGACTCTGGAGGTGGGCTTGAGGGGGGCACCTACTTCCTAAGGGCAAATGTGCCAGGGAAAAGGAGCTGGCTGGGTTCTTGGGGACACTCAGGTGTTTCCCCACCCTGTCACAGCTACAGAAGGGTCCCACTTGGTGGCCAGGGAGGGCAAGGGCAAAGCCACAAGGAAGACACTGTTGCTTAGAGTGATCCACAGGGAGTCCCAGTCTCTGGCTTGTCCTCCAGAGGCTGTCCCTGAGGCACCCAGCCACACTGGTCTCTGTTGGTACTCAGGTACACCCAACAAAGAGAGCCTGAGCTAGGGCCAAGACGTGGGAGAGCTGCACCCCTGCCCAAGGATGGAGCACAGCCTCTGCCCCAGGCTGCCAGCACACCCCGGCAGTCTGACAGCCCCACAGGAACTCCACAGCACAGCTGCAGCCTAAACCAAAGAGCTGATGCTACCAAGAGCCAAAGTGACAGAAATACATTCACTGTTTACAAAACTTTGCATGTTTTCTGGAGACACAATCCTGCTTTGCCCAAGCAAAGAAATCAGAACAGTTCCAAACTCCTACCTCTATGAAGGCAACGATCACAGAGCCCACCATCACCACGCTGGCGTTCAGGGTGGCCCAGAGTAACAGGGAGAAAGACAGGCCCCCTTTGGCTGTGAACTTGTCAATGTCTGGGGCAGCAGCTCAAGGAAAGAGCAGTATTGCTTGGGTACCATCCCTCCCACTGCAGCATCTCACAGCATCACAGGATGGTTTGGGTTGGATAGGACCTTAAAAACCATCTAGGTCCAATGCCCTGCCATAGGCAGGGATGCCATTCCCTAGACCCCATTGCTCCAAGCCCCCTGTCCCTTAGAGCATCCCAGGCAGCTGCAATGAGCCTCCTCTGTTAGAGCAGTGCCCAGCCACAGGTCAGCCCCGCAGAGCAGCTGGGCGGCAGAGTCTGTGCCACCAAACCGGAGCGAGGAAGCGCTGCCCTCTTCCCCCATGACCCCTCTCATGGCTCCCAGGAGATTCCAGAGGTCCCAGCCAGCCAGCAGCCACTGCTCTGTGAGGATACTGTCCTTCACCACCCGGTACTTGAGCCCAGCCAGGTTCTCCACCACGATGTCGATGAAGCAGGCGACGAGGCCAGTGAGGATGCCGATCATGGCACAGATGACCCAGCGCTTGATCTCCACTGTCCGGAAAGCCTGAGGGGCAGACAGCACTTACACCCTGCTGCCATCCAGCCTGGCATTGAGGGGACCCCAACACACCTGCCACCTTCCCCAACACAGTCCCAAGTCTGGGAAGCTCCAAGGAGAGCCAGGGAGCACCAATGCTGGCTGACCCAGCGAAGCCTGGACACAGTTTTAAGCAGTGCTCTTGTACCTCTGTGGGATCCCTAAGGTGCATTTCCAGCTTGCCTGCCTTCATTAGACCCATCCTGTTGGGATTCTTGCTGTGGCACTGATTCCCAAAGCCCCCAGGGCAAATGTTTCACATGACTCCAGAAGTCCCTCTGCTCAGGGACTTGCCCCATGTCACCAGGCAATGCCACCACAGGCACCCAGATTAGCTCCCATTCCAACCACCCCATGCCGGGTCCTTGATCCTGTGGTTTCACAGGCTGGCCAGTGTCCATAAACACATCCCAGCTTTAAGGTTAAATCTAGGCTTTAAGCACAACCTTTTCTGGCACAAAGAAGCCCCCCAGCCAGGCAGGCAGAACAGCTTCTCTGTGTCACCCCAGCTGAGATGACTGTGGGCAGCCCAGCAAGACTCACTGCATGATTTATCCTCCTCTCCTCCTCCAGGAATAGCTGGTTTTCACTGTTGTCATAGTCCAAGCTCTAGTTTGGGAAAAGGAGATGCTGTTATTGTCTACCAGGTGAAGAGACCCCCCATGCTGGGGAGTGCTGCCCTCAGCCCCTCACCCTGCTCCTGTATCATTTTCCTCCCTCAATTCCACTCCTTCCTCACTGAAACCGCCCTCAAATCGCCCTCACCGCAGCTGTGAGCCCTTGCCCCTCACACCTCACCTGCTGCATCCCAGAGGGCACAGCTGAGATGGGGCAGATGTGCATTTACCTCATACTTGAGTGACAGGAGCTTCTCGTTGTGGGGGATCTCGTTGGGACGCTGCCGAGGGAGCTCTGTCTCCTGTGGGATGTGAGGCACAACTTAGGATGGTCAGGTCGAAGTTCAACCTTCCCATCCACCATGCAACTGCTGGTTTAACTCCTTTTGATGCTCAGGAGAGGCACAGAGGACTGCAGATGCAAGCTGCCTGGCAGGCAGGGATCTGGGATGATTTTCCACCAATTGGTGGATGTGTGGGATTTAATGCAGCTGGACCAGCTGTCAGGGGTGCACCCTCACCAAGCACCCCTCCATCCCCAGGCACAACATCTCCCCAAGAGCAGGTGGAGGGTTTGCCCAGCTGGGTACCACACTGCCATGTTGACCTGGCACTGAATCCAAGCAACTCCATGTTCCAGTTGAGGGCAACCTTTCACCTTGGCAGGAAATTCCTTAGGCCAAAAGCAAGGAGCTATTTCAAGCAAACCCATGTTTTTGGGCAGAAACCAAATTCTGTTTCCCAAACACCTTTGACTGTGCAGGCTGTTCCCAATTCCGAATTAGGGCATTTACTGAGGATGCCAGAGGGGCCCCTGGGGCAGCAGCAGCTGCCCATGCCACAAAGGTCACCCAGCCCCAGAAGAAATGCTGGAGTCCTCATGGAACATGCAGAATGTGAAGGAGGGAACAACAGCAGCTGTTAGTGGAAGAAGGGAAGGGGTCTTGGTAACAGTGGGCCCCTTACTGTGCTACTCACCAGCTCATGGATGTCCTCGTTGAGGTCCACATTGCTCAGCTGCCCGATGCGCAGGAAGGAGGAAGGAGTGAGCTGAGGACAGAAGGGAAAATGAGATCAGCTCCTGAATGCACTTCAAAGCTCTCAAGAGGAAGGAGTAGGCCTGCAAGATACTCACCCTCCCTTGCAGAGCTCTGCCCACCTGCCACTGCCAGAGCCCCCCAAAATGCAGTACCCTGCTCTCAGAGGGCACGCCAAGGTGGTGGGATCCAACGCCCCAGAGGGTACCAGAGGCAGCAGCAGCCTGCCAGGATTTGGGTGAGCTGCTCCAACCTTTCAGCTGGCAGAGCCAGCTCACCTGGGAAGGTGCCAGACAGCAGCGGCTCATTGGGGACTGGCCACCACCAGCCTCTGGCACCGAGCGCGGCTCCTGGCACAGAGCCGAGCGAACCTGTGCTGAGCAGCACGTTCCACACTCCCCTGAGGCTGGGGAGGGACTGAGCCCCTGGACAACGCGCCACCTCCACAGCCACCAGCTCACCACAACGTGCCCTCAGCTGGCAGGCCCAGCCAGCAGCAAGGGACAGCTGAGGGCATGTCTGGCTGTGCCATCTGCTCCGCAGCAGCAGCTCCCAGCCGGGGAGAGGAGCACATCACGTCGGCGTGTTTGTCTCCCTCCGAGCAGCCGGGACCAGAGTGACAAGCAGGCTGGCTGCCAGCAAGGAGACACAAGAGGAAGTGGTCACACTGTTCCTGCACAGCCTTGGGGACACTGGTGCCTCTCTGAGCCGGCCCCAGTGTGATGCTGGGAAGCAGCGTTTGCATCTCTCCCTGGGGAGCAAGTTCTTTCAGTAGTAAACACTCGGGCTTGTTACTGGCAGTGCAGTTGCACACCATGGGAGTTTTTGGACTGTTGGGAGCACCTCTGTCTCCTAGATGAGGCAGGCAAGGGCTTGGGCTGCAGCTGAGTAATGCCACAAGGGGACTCAGCTGGAGCAGGCAGGCTGCTGTCACCCCTCTGTCACTGCAAAACACAGGGATGCCCGAGGATCTCAACACTGTCCCTAAGCACAGCCCAAACACCACTCCTCAGCATTAAGATCTTCCCCTTCAGAGCCTCACCCCTCCCCAGCTGCCAGGTTAAGGAACTGGAGGATAAAAGAGGGATGGTGAGCAACAGCAGGGCTCTGGCACATTGGTCCCTCTCTGGTGGCAGGTCCCAGATTGAGCCCCCCGCTGCTTTAATCCCCACGATCCCGTCTGGAACGTGCAGGCCAGAGCTGCTGGGAGCCATGCACGTCACTGCAGAGGAAGAATATCCCTTTGTGTTTGCAGCCTGACCTATTTTCCCATTTTTCCCTCTGCTCCACATTCTCCTTCACTCCCTGACCTGCAGATGGGTTCTGCCCCAGCTTCTCAAACCCCCTCTGGTGCCCTTTAGTCCCCAGCAGCCCCAGCCCAAAGTGCTCCATGCTGCCATTTTCAGACACTGGTATGGCAAAAACAGCCTGGGCTTTGCTTCTGGTCCACGATGGCTCCACAATCCCAGTGGAAAGGATACAGGTGGACCCTTTTCCCAGCAGTCAGAGCAGACCACTGTGGACTTCTACAAGCTGGGCACACACAAAACTGTCACCTCCCTGGATAGGAACTTAGGGTCACAAGCTGGATGCAGGAACTGCCTGTTCCAGTGCCTGCTGGTGCCCAGCTGCTCTGGTGGCAGGCATAGGTCCCAGCCAGGCTCCTGCCATGCTGGGGAGGGGGAAGGACACATTCCTTGCCCTGAAACCTGGAGGGACAAAGATGAGACCTTGCAAAGGAACACATCCCCACCTGCATTGAGGAAGCAGAAGGATTTAAGGCTCCTGTTAGGTGCCACACATCTAGGGCAAGATCAAGGCAAGGAGATGGAAAATGTCACTCATGCCATGTCCCTTGTGTAAGACCCCAGGAGGACCAGCCCTTCAGGGAAAATTCTCCTTCTGTTAGCTACGGGGGTCTGCAGAAAAACCAAATGTGGCTGAATCAGTGACACCCCACCCCCTTCCCTGTGCAGAAAGCAGCCAGGGCACAGCAGCTCAATTCCCAATTGATTAAGCACCAGCAGGACACAAGCACAGATGAAGGGAAAGGAGGTGCAATGGAGCCTGAAGCTGAACTTCCTTAGACAAGCAGTATAATTTTAATAGCCTGCCCCCAAGTCCTGGCACCCCTCTGGCATCTGCAAGCAGAGGCCAGGCTCAGCCACAGGGATCACATGCCAGGAAGGCAAGAAAAAGCTACTTCCATCAGCACCCAATGATAAGAGAAAAAGGAGAGATTCAGGCAGCCTGGAGCCAAAAGAAAAGGTTATTTGTGGATAGCTCAAAGATTCACCAAGCAATGCCCTCCTTGGGATGTTTTCAAACTCAGCCAAGGCAGCTGCTGATCCTGGGTACGTGTGATGTTGGTGTGACTGTGCTGTGATTATCTCCACATAAAAACATGCACTGCTGCCAAAACCCAGAGGGCACAGATGCGTTAACAGCTCTCCTGCCCAGGAGAGGCTCTGGGACACACTGAGCCTCACTCTGCCAGTAGTACACGAGTGACAGCACCCAGCCCTCAGCCTGTTTGGGTGGTAAATTCCATTCTGAGCTCTGCAAAGAGACGTCTGGAGCCTTGATCTGAATCAAAATTGCTGATCATCAGAGTTAGTGGGCAGGAATGGTGGCAGGGGCAGGGCTGCTCCTCCAAGGGAGCTCATCAGGCTGCAGGGAAGCCCACAAATTCAACAGAGGCAAATACAAAGCCCTGCACCTGGGATGGATGAGTCCCATTGGTCAGAAAGCAGCTTTGTTGAAAAAGTCTTGGAGCAACCTGGTGGGTGAGTGAAGAGGTGTCAGTGGCACAGATCTGGAGTGGAGGTGGTCAACACCCTCCTTGGTGGTGCAAGACCACTGCCAGAAGGTCTGGGGAAGGGATCCCACACCTCCATCTGGAACTTGGAATCCAGTGTGGGCTTCCTGGGACAGAAAAGGCACAAAAAGTGAGCTCAGCAAGAGAGTTGGGGGCTGGAACACGTGACAAGACATATAAGGAGAAGCTGGTGCTTCTCAGGGAGATCATCTTGCCATCTCCAGATGTGTCTGACTCTGCTCCACAGCCTATTTCCACAGGGATGAGCCAGTGAGGTTCCTCCCTGCAGGACATGACCCAGCATGAGGAGATCCCCCCCAGACAGCGCCCCTTGTCACTGTCCTGTGCTCAGTAACGAACTGGCAGCACATGACTTTCCATTATCGATGAGATAAAGCCCAGCACAGACCACAGAAGGAGCCCAGAGAAGCTGGGGGAGGGAAGGAAGAGGATTTCCAGCTCCCAAGGCCCTCTGGGCCCTAGAACACTCTGCCCCTCATACCAGCCTGGGTGGAAGACTCCAGGATGTGTCACCGGTGTGTCACTGGCACGAGAACCCTGTCCCTGGCAGTGAACAGGGGAGATGAGCTGCAGGGGCTTTTGAAACTCCCCTCCTCTGGCACACAGCCAGAGCTGAGACAGGCTTCAAACCAACCCAGCATCATCCTCAAAATGCTTCACAGCAGGAAAGAACAGGGCTCCTCACCTCCAGGCTCACACCAGGAGAGAAAGCACATGGACTCTCCCTGAGGTGTCACCACATCGCTGTGCTTTTGCTTCCAGGCTCCTGCTGCCACTCCCAGGGCACAGCTGCTCCTTGACCCCCACCTCCATGAGGATGGGAAATGCTGTCACTGCCCTGGCCTTTCTCCTGGCACTTGTCCCACGTGTCCCCTCTGCAGAGGAGCAGCACAAGGATGAAGCACTGCCATAGTCCCTGATAGCTTGAGCAACCAGTAGAAAACTTCCTGAAGTTCCTGTGCTGGGGGAAGCTCCTGCCACCACTTGAGGGCAGCCACCTCCAGGCTCTCAGCAGGGACAAGCAGCCTCTCTGCCAGTAACCCTGGCCCATCTGCCAGCAATCAGGGCTCACCCAGCACTGCTACTTCTCTTTTTCTGTCTCCTCCCACCAAGACTTCTTGATTGCACCCTGGCCACTTTTTTGCAACTTGTTGCTTGAGTTTAAAGAAAATGAGACCAACGACATCCAGAGATGCAGAATAAACACACAGAAGCCAAGAAGGACAATCTGCCCAGCAGCAGCCTGGTCCTCATGATGGTGACCACTTGTTCCAGGCACCCTCTGAAGCAGGAGCATTAAACCAGTCCCAAAGTCAAGGCATTTCAGCACAAATATCTTACAACATATCTTCAATGGTAGCAAAGGAGAAATGTTCTTTGACAAAAAATGTTTCATGATGGAAATTGGCTGCTCTTACTAAAATTTTCCACCCACTTCCCAGCCTGAGAACCAACACACACAGCTCAAGAACACAGGAAAGGTACGGCCCACGGCAGGCTCAGAGGTACAGGCTGCCTCTCACTTCTTCATATACTCAAGGCAACAAAAAGCCCTGGTGAGAGGATGAAGGCTTAGTCAGCTCAGCTGGCCCCAAACCAAAGGAGACCTCAGGGACAGGCCTCTCATACACCCCCCTTCATGGCCACAGGTCTGTTTATCCAGCCTCTCCTCACCTCCTGCCCACAAGAACTCGATCTCAGTCCCTCACAGCTGTCAGCTGGGGAGCGACAGACCCCTATTTCCTCTAGTCACCTTAAGATCACTTTCATTTCCATTAAAAAAGCATGTGAGAAAGGGAAGAAGCTCCACTAGGGGACATTTTCATTGTATTACTACAAGTACCAAGTTTAAATCTCCCCTGAGCTAAGCAGCTCCAGCCTCTATTTCTCCACCAAAGCTGTCCTGCCTTCCCACTTCAATGCATATGACTGAAAGCCATCTAGGGCAAAGGGAGAGGCAGCTGCCCAACACCAAAATACCACTCCAGCACTACAGTGGCCACTGCCAGGGGCACGTGTGGTCTGGAGCTCCAGCATGGTACTCCCTCTCCTCCCTTGCCAAGGAAAATGCCACGTAGTACCACGTCACCAGCTGGGACCTGAGCTGCTTGTGCTGTGAAGGGACAGGGTGACAGTAAGTCACATTGGCAAGGCTGGGTGTCCACCTCCAACTGCCCCTGCTGCAGCAGGCCTCAGGCACTTCTTCCAAACCACCAGGAAAACCCTTTCTCAATGACCCCCAGCCATGAGATCTGGTTAATCCCTACACTAACACCCTTCCAACCCCCAGAATTCCCCATGTGCTGTAAGTATACAGGGTCCTGTTGCACTGCCCAGGAGGATTACTTTTATTTTCACCCCAGAACAGCTGCCATGGCACAGCTGCCTCCTTCCAGCTGCTGTTCCTTGGTCCCAGAGCACTACACAAGGCTCTTCCAGCCTAACGAGCTCTGCATTTCTCTCTAATTAGCCCATTGTTCTGACTTGCCCAGGAGCAGGGCAGCCTAGAATCGTGCTGGGCAAGACATCCCTGCTAACAGCTGCCAGAACCTGGCACTGCTCCTCCCTATCTAAGCTCAAGTCGCCCAGAAAACACTCCACAGGAAATTCAAGGATGTCACCTGGAAGCAGTGCCTGTCCCAGCTGGTGCTGGCACAAAAGTGCTCCACGGGCCCATTCTGACATCCCATCCACACCACAGCCCAGCACAGCCCACCCACCCTCAGCTTCACTCTGGAACAGGTGCTGAGCGCCTCAGTTTTCGTCACTGAGCTGCCTGTGGGGGAGAGACCGCCAGGCAGGCAGCGTGACTAACAGCCTGGGGGTACACTGGAGAGAAGTTCTCCTCACTTAATTACCCAAAATTAACTTGCCAGAAAGAACTGGCCTCCCTCTGTAACATGGCCCACCCTGGACCTGCTTTTTGCCAGTAACACCCCATAGGACACCCTCCACCATTCCAGTGTTAGAGGCTCTTGTGTCTGAGCCCTACCTGTTGATCTGGGCAGCAGCAGCAGCACATCAGGCATAAGGCTCTCACAGAAAGATATTTTTAGCAGAAATTCATTTAGTATAAATTAATTTTACATGGACAGATAGAGACAGAACAAGGGGGAACGGCTTCAAACTAAACAGAGGGAGAATAGATTAGATATCAGCAGGAAATTCTTTCTTATAAAGCACAGGTTGCCCAGGGAGGTGATGGCTGCTGATGTGTTCAAAGCCAAGTTGGAAGGGCCTTGGAGCAGCCTGGTCTAGCAGAAAGTGTCCCTGCCCATGGCAGAGGGTAGAACAGGATGAGCTTTAAGGTCCCTTCCAACCCTGCCCATGGCACAGAGTAGAACAGGATGAGCTTTAAGGTCCCTTCCAACCCTGCCCATGCCGTGATTCTCTGAATGAGGAGAGCAGCCCCAGCGGGCAGGAGCAGGGCCCTGCTCAGCGCAAGGTCTTGCTGGCCAGGACCGTCCCAGGGCACAGGAGGAGCGGCCGAGGGCTGCAGCAGGGATGGAGCCGGCCCGCACCGCTGCCGGCTGGGCACTGACTCAGTCCCACGCTCAGTTTTTCCCCCACGAGTGCCCCGTGCCCTCCTCACGCCGGGCCCCGGCAGGTTCTGCTTTCCCAGCCCGCGGGAGCCCACAGCGACCGACCCCGACCGCCCCAGCCCCGGGGCAAGAACGCGCTTAAACACTACAGGGGAGGGACGGGGGCGCAGACATGACCCCGGCCCGCGGCCCCAGCGATCTCCGTGCTCCCTCCGGCGCAGACAGCAGGGACGGCGCAGACCCCTCCCGGTAGCGGTACCCACCTGCCGGGCACTGCCCGCCGCGCCGGGGCCGGTACCGTTGAGCAGCGGGGTGGTCTCGCCCGCACGCCCGTCCTCGTCGTCGTCGCGGTCGCGGCCGGACCAGGACACCTTCTTGGCGACGTTGGCCATGCGGGGCGGCGGCGGCAGCTCCTCCACCGGGCCTGCCCCGCCGCTCAGTCATGTGACCGCCGCCACCGCCATCACGTGGCCGTCAGGGCGGCCGGGGGCGCCCCGAGGCACCATGGGAGTTGTAGGCCAGACGGGGGTCCTGCACCCGGCCTCGGGAGAGTGCCCGGAACGGCTGCAGGACGGGACGGGATGGGATGAGCGGGAACTTCGGTGACGGCGGCCTGAGAAGGTGCGAGGCCGCGGCGAGGCTTTGCCCTGCGCACTCCCAGCCGGCAGCACGGCCCCGCTGTCCCCGGGAACACGGGCTCTGGGGACACGGGGCTCCGGGAACGGCTGGAGTCGTCGCCGCTCCAGCTCTCCAGACACAAAATTCCGCAGAGCAGATGTTCGGGACCGAGTGTGCTCCTCCCGAGCCCCCTGGAGCAGCACTGCTCGGTCCAAAGCCCTGCCCCGCCAAGGAGCCCCGCGGGCAGGGGCAGCGCACGGGACCGGCGGCAGCTGCTCCGGCAGCGCTGGCTCAGCCCGGTCACGGGCTGTCCCGTGCTCCGCTTCCCCTACTCTGACTCAGGGACAGGGAACGAGCAGCGTCACCTGCTCCGCTGCCCGTGCTGAGCAGCTCCTGCCCAGCTGTGAGCGGCACCGAACACTACAGTGAATGAGCAGGACAGAAATAAATCAGGCTTGTCTAATGTCAGGAGAATTTTAATAGGAACCATGGGCTGTACATCCTCTAGGAGCAGGCGACCTCTGGCTTTGGGCCCACCTCTGCCATACTGGCTGCCAAGACCCCTTTCTCCCCCCTCGGGTGGTCCCGGTCCTGAGATGCCCTCTCTGCTGGGTGTCCCATGACCCTGGGAGGATTCAGCTCGTGTCGGGACCGGCACCATGAGCCAGCCGTGACTGTTGGTAGCTGGCACCATTCCTGCCGTCAGCCTCGTCAAAGGCGGTGCTGGAGGCAGGGACACGCCACCCTCCGCACCCCGCCCTGCAGGGAGGCATCGGCCAGAGTGAGGAGGGGGACGCGGGGCAGGCCCCGCCCGGTCGCCATTCTGGCCACTTCCCCAGGCAGGAGAGGCCGTCTCCAGAGAGCGAAGCCAGCCAGGTGACCCACAAAAGCTTCTGCAGTGCCCAAGTCCCTGCTGGGGCCGTCCTGCTGCCAGCCCAGCACCAGCGAGCCACCAGCAGGAATTTCATAGCCCTGCTGGAAGCCGGAGCCGGCAGCCAGCAACCTCCTGTCCACGTAGAAGCGATACTGGCCCTGGCCAGAGGACCAGGTGAGGCACAGGTGGTGCCAATTGCCGTCCAGGACCGGCATCACCGGGAGCTCCCGAAACTGCCCGTCCCCCACGATGAAAAGTGCAGAGCCAGGGCGATCCCGACTATGGCCATGCACGGCCAGCCCGCTGTGCCCGTCCTCGGTGGCGTAGGAGAGGAGAGCACCGAGGCGAGGCGCTGGGGTGGCCAGCCAGGCACAGAGTGACATCGCCCGCAGCCCGCGGTGTGGTCCCAGCCCAAGGACTGCCCTGTGCTCAGCGGAGGTGTTGGGGAAGAGCAGGACGGCACCGGTGTTACAGGCAGGGGAGGTGGGCACCGGGGCGGGGGGCCCGTACCTACCCTCTCCCGGCTGCTGGAGGAACGGGGGCTGCTCCTGGGGGACCGTGGTTATGGTGGGGAGCACCGGTGCCATGGTCTGGGGTCCTGCTGCTGCATCGCGAGGGGTCTCCTCATCCTCTCCGGGTGCTCCTCCAGGCCCGGTATCAGCCGGCAGCCAGTGCCCTTCCTCCTGCCGGCGTTGCTGCCACCGCCTCGTCTTCGGGCGCCGAGCGCTGGGAGTGCTGGGGGCAACCTGGCCCGGTGACTCCTGCTCCAGCTGGCTGCCCCGGCTCCGGGCACTGGCTGGCTGGCCGTGCGGTTTGGTGCCAGTCTCCAACAGTGCAGCTGGTGGGTGGGTGAGCGGGCTGTGTGGTGGGCTCCGAGCACCCACGGTCCTCTCCAGCCTCTTCAGCCTGCGGCGCAGCCGCCGGCCAGCGGTGGCCAGGCGGGCCAGCTCGGCACCCAGGGCGGCCCGGGCAGCGACCGCCGCCTCCGCCTGCTCCGCCAGTGCCTGGAAACGTCCATCGATGTTGTAGGAGATGTTGTAGTTGTTGGCAATGCTCTGGAGATGGTTCAGTGTCACGTCCTGGAGTCGAAGAAACTGCAAGGGAGTAGGATAACGTGGGAAGGGGTATCCGCGTCCCCATGCCGGGTCCCTGCCCAGCCCAAAATGCTGAGTGTTCCCCTGGCACAGGATGGTCAGCACCCCTTCCCCGCCCCGGGCACCCACCTGCTCCTCCAGGCGCCGCAGCCGTAGGAGCAGCGGGCCGGGTCGGGCCGGGGGCCCCGGTGCCCGGGTCAGGCCGCCCTGCAGGGCGGCAGCGACGATCAGGCAGAGGGGCAGTGCCATCCCTGCCATCCCGCTGCCGGACGCTTTCTGCCTGCACGGCAAGGCCGGCCCTGGCCCCCGTGGTGCCCCCCCGGGCAGCCTCCATCATGATGAGATCCGCAGCCACCTCTGGCACGGCCCAGCACCGGGGCTCCCAGCGCCGAGGCCCCGGGCCAGCGCACTGCGGGGGCGGCTGGACCTGGTCCAGAGCTCCCGGGGCTCCGGCATCCCGGGGCAGTGGCCGGGCCGTGGGTGTTCGGCTGTGAGGTGGGGAAAGGTGTGGGGGGAGCACATGGCTGCATGCAGGGCAGGGGGGCGACAGGCAGGGCAGTGCCGGCAGGACAGGGCGAGCAGGACGGGGCGGTCAGTCCCGGCAGGACGGTGCGGTCAGTGCCGGCGGGACGGGGCGGGCGGGGCGGGGCGGGGCGGCCGGTCCTGGCGGGACAGGGCGGGTAGGAACAGTGCGGTCAGTGCCGGAGGGACGATGCGGCACGGCCACCACGAGGGGGCAGCACGTGCGCGACGCAGCGCCGTCCGTGGGCGGAGCTTCAGGGCCATGGGCGGGGCTTCACCGCGGCTCAGCAGGACCCCGCCCTTTTCTGAGCCCCGCCCCTCACTCGCCCCGCTCCGTACCCTTGAGCTCGGCACAAGATGGCGGCGGCGACCCTCGCCCGCAGGATCGGCCGCTCAGGTGCGCCCGGACCCTGCCCCGACCGCTCCCTGCGCCGGGCTCGGCGTGTCCCCGAGCCCCTGCCTCCTCTCTGTTCCCCCCTCCTTACTGTTAGGGTATTCCACGTGTCCCCCTGCCGTAGGTTGGGGTGTCCCCTGTCCCGTCGTGTCCGTGCAGAGCAGTTTTGGGGAGTGCACCCCACGTTTGTGGGGGCTGTGCTGTTCCCGTCCTTACCTGTCTGTGTCCCCCAGGTGTGCTGCCGCTGTGCTGCCGGCCCCCAGCGTGGGACAGGGCCGCCCGGCCTCACCCCAGCCCCCTGCAGCCCCCTGGCATCCCGCTCGCCCCGTGTCGTTCCTTCAGCAACAACAAGATCCAGGTGGAGCTGGACGAGAGCTCAGGTACGGCGGATGTCACCTCTGCCATGTCACCCTCAGCCCATGGGCATTGTGGGGCACAGGCAGGCTCCCTTCCACCCCTGTCGCATGTCGTGTGTGGCTCTGGGCATGGAAAGCCACCAAAGCCCCAGATGTTCCAGCTGCAGCTGCTTGGGACCCTCGGAGAGAAGTGTTTGGGGTTGGGAGCCTCACCATTTGTGGTTGGTGCTACAGACAAACCCTGGCTGTCACTGTCCCCTGCTCGTGCATTGTCCCTTCTGTGGGGGTGCCTGGTTTGGCACCTGGTATAGTGGCAGTGCTCTGTCAGGGAAGAGCTGTTGGGAATTTCTGTGACCTGGGTACCAGGAATAGCTGTTATGAGGCCTTGTCCCTGCACTGAACAAAGGGCCCTCTGCTTGTGGCTTCTCAGGTTGTCCTTTCAGGTGGTGTGTCCTACTGCTCGCAGCTGGGCATGGCTGCAGCACCCAGGCTAAGCACTCAGGGAGGACCTTTTGAGCAGGGTAGTGCAGTTTGGGCTCAGAGCCCTTCTCCCACAGTGCTGACAGGCTCCAGCAGGTGTGTGACCCCCTGGACACAGCCTGTTGGCTGTGACAGAAGCTACGGGCTCAACCTTACCCATTGAGCCCAGAGAAAAGGGAACTGCTGGGCAACGTGACCTGGAAAGTGCTTTGGGACATGTGGAGTGCCACCACACATGGCCTGGTCTGTGCTCCAGGTCCACCACCCGCTGAGTGACCCTGGCTTGTGGGTGTATCTGGGCAAAGGCAGGACCTTGCCCTTGGCTGTGCTACTCTGGAAGCTTTTAAATAGCCAGGAGTGTTATTGAGTGGGAAAAGACAGTTTGGTGAGGTGGGTGAAGCTCCCCTGGGCAGGGCAGTGTGAGCTGCTTTGGGAGGGAGTCTGATGTCCCTGTGTTTACCCCACACAGGCATTGCCATGATGAAGTTCAAGAGTCCCCCAGTGAACAGCCTTAGCCTCGAGTTCCTCACAGAGTTTTCCATAGGCCTGGAGAAGCTGGAGAACAACCGGGCCTGCCGGGGTGTGATCATCACCTCTGTAAGTGTTTGCTCCTGCTTGGGTCACCGGCACAGGAGTGCCCCCAGGCATCTTGGATTTGCTCTGTGGGGAGGGCACCAGACTCTTGTAAGGGCCATCATCTTTCTTCTGTGCCCTTTTCTAGCAGAAGAATGACAACTAAGTGTTGTCCTTTGTCATGAAATCAGATCTGTTTATCTGCTAACCTGACACATCCTGTGACATCTCCAAGCTCAACCACTGGGAGCTTCTGGGAGATGCCAGTGTTTATTTTCAGGTGTGGTGTGGGGACAAGGTGGTGCCTGGGAATGGCATGGGACAGGTTTTGTGCTCTGTGGCCAATGTACTCACACAGGGACCCTGACAATGAGAAATTCTGTTGAAAGCAGAGGCCCAGCACTGGAGGCCATGGTGATGGGATGATCCAGGTTGTGGGAGTACTGGGGAGATATTTTCAGAACCCCAGAAGACCCTGATTTGTATCACATATTCATCACTTTCCCTTCCCTCAAGCTGCCAGACTGAGAGCTAAAGCATCTTTCCTGCCCTGTGACTCTCAAGGACATCTGTCTTTTCCCAATTCCAGGCTCTCCCCAAAATATTCTCATCTGGCCTGGACATCACTGAGATGTGTGGGAAGAGTGTGGAGCACTATGCCGAGTTTTGGAGAGCTGTGCAGGAGATGTGGCTCCGCCTCTACGGCTCCAACATGGTGACGGTGGCTGCAGTCAATGTACGTCCTTTGGGCCTGCCTTCCTTGGGCTGGGATTGTCACCTGCTGCAGTTGCTTTGCACTGTGTGGGCAGGGACAACTGAAAAGCCAGGCTGAAATTAATCCAGGGATGTATCTGTTGGGGTGTTCGGGCGAAATTTGTGTCTGTCAGTTCTGTGGTGTGTGGGAAGGTATGGAAGTGTGGGATGCTGCAGGCTCCGTGTAAGCTGCAGGCACTGCTGGGGTACAGCAGCATTTCAGCATTTCCAGCAGGTTTTGCTCCTCCAGCCATGGTTCTTGGCCAGCAGGAAAGTGCTGCTGGAGGCATGGATGGGTTGTTACATTCTTGGTGTCTTGTTTAGTTTTCCAGGGCAGTGCTGCCCTGTCAGCTCACAGTGGTGTCTGTCCACAGTCCCCCATTGAAGGCACTTGAATCTATCCTATGCAGGGCTGAGCAGCACTGAGCTGTGAAAAAGATGGTCACAAATGGAAGGGAAATCTTCCCTGTGACGGGGGGTGAGGCAGTAGGATAGGATGCCCAGAGAATCTGTGGCTGCCCCATCCCTGGAAGTATCTAAGGCCAAGCTGGATGGAGCTCTGAGCAACCTGATCTAGTGGAAGGTGTCTCTGCTGTAGCAGGGAGCTTGAAATGAAATGGTCTTTAAGGTGCCCAAACCCTCCTGTGATTCTATGAAACCTTGATCAACATCAGAAATCTTCTGTAGGACTGTTTTGAATCCGGAGATCAGAAACTTGGAGGACATCTGCTCTGTCTTACTGGTGTCTTACCTGCTCCAGAGTGATCAGCGAGGCTGGGGAGTGTGTGTAACCATGTCCTGGACTCACTCTGTCCTTCTCTCTGCCAGGGGTCCAGCCCGGCCGGGGGCTGCCTTGTCGCCCTGTCGTGTGACTACAGGATCATGGCAGAGAACCCCAAATTCAGCATCGGCCTGAATGAAGCCCAGCTGGGCATTGTGGCTCCCTTCTGGTAGGCCAGTGCCTCCCATATCTAGTATCATGTGTAGATCTCTAAAGAGAATTCGTCTTCAAGGAGTTAATTAATCAGTTCAGCTGGTCGTGGCAGTGTGGTGTGTGTGTCAGGGATCAGGTATTTGCGCCTGCAGGAGATGACACCTCATTTCTGTCCTGTCCTGCAGGTATCTGAAAAGCTTTCAGGCTGCAGAATGTCCTCATACCCTGCACCAACCAGGACCTCAGTTCTGACCCTGCAGTCAGCTCCAGAACTAGTGCTGGGAGATCTCATGTCAGGCTCAGTCTGGGAATATGCTTTTCTCTGTGTACTTGCAAAATCCCATGGTGTGGGGATCTCTGAAAGCATGGGGACACAAAGATATTGACACACAGGTCTTTAGTTGCCCTAAGAACGTATAAATGTACTGTTGGGAAAGAGCCTTCAGTCACAGCAAGTAGGTACCCACAGGCACTGAGGGTAAAATGCAGCTTTCAAGCAGGGGAGAGGGAACTCTCTTGGGGTACTACCAAAAATGGCTCTTCTCACACCATTTTCGCATTTTGACTGAGCTCGCAGCTGCTGTTCAGAGCACCAAACCTGAGGAGTGGGACCAGGATGCTCTCAGAGCCCTGAGCCTGGGGAGTGGGACCAGGGTGCTGTCAGCTCCAGTGTCTGGATGGGCTGCCCCTGAGCGTGGCTTTCCCCCCCATCTCTTGCAGGTTTAAGGACACGTTTGTGAACACTGTGGGACACCGAATTGCCGAACGCTCCCTCCAGTTGGGCTCCCTCCACCCCGCACCTGAGGCCCACAGGCTGGGCCTTGTGGATGAGCTGGTGCCAGAGGAGAAGCTTATGGAGAAGGCTGCAGCTGTCATGGCACAGTGGCTGGCCCTTCCTGGTAAACCTCTGACAGAAGAGGAGGGGACCTGGTCTGAGTGGGAAGCACAAATGCCAGGGCTGCATATCAGTTTCCATTAAGAGGGAAGGTTTGGATGGCTGGAAGAAAGGAAAGCTCAGCCCAGCGGTCCTGGCAGCCTTGGGCTAACGGAGAGGGACACTGTGCTAATGTTCAGGGCATGTGGCTCCAGCTCAGCTCATCCTGCCAGCCCTGCTGAGTCAGTCTGAAGGTGTCTGAGCTCCACAGACAAACCAAATCTCTGTCTGTCAGTGGAGGTGTTAAATGGAAAGCTGCCATGGAGCTGAGGGAACAGCCTGGGTGAGAGCTCCTGGGTGGCTGCCAGGCTGCTTTTGTGGTCTGAATCAACTCTTGGCACTCTGGGTGGCAGTGATGGGAGTGTGGGTGAGGACAGGCAGACAGCACAGCAGGCATTGTGTGTTTGGGCTGCTCCATGACTGCAGCACAAGGTTCCTGGGCTGGGAGAGGGCTCTCCACAGATCTGAGCTGTCCCAGCCTGTGCCATCTCTCCTCCTTGCTGTCCTGGTGTTAGAATGACACCTCACCCCTCAGACTGGGGACATACCTCAGCTGTGCCCTCTCCTGACTTCCAGGAGATCCTGTGCAGATCTTTCCCCTAAATCAGAACTTTGGGTGGAGGTGGCTGTAGCACCCAGGTGCTGGAGCAATTCAGGGTTCCTGTTGTGTGGATGGAAGGAGGTCAGTCATCATTTCATTGTCACTAAGGGCGTGAGTAAAACATCTGTGCAGCAGATGTGGTGCCACATCACTGCACCTGGCTCTGTGAGGGTGTGAGCAGATGTGTGCTCGAGGCCTCAGTCAGCTCCACCAGCCCCTGCTGCTTCGGCAGCATCCGTGTATCCCTGTGGAATGGCACAGGCCCAGTGATGAGCTCGAGGGAATGGTGCTGCTGGCTTTTGTACAGCGTGGTTGGCAGGAGCAGATTGCCTTGCCAGGGATTGAAGGGATTGGTTCAGGGGAGGTTACAGCCACAGTAGTTTCAAATAAGAAGGAATTTTATTTGGTTATTGGTGTATATTGGAGGTGGGTGTTGGACTCTGGAGGGCACAGAGAGAAGGAGGTACATGACTTTTTGTCGTCTGTGCCAGTAGATCAGTCATTTCCCCACTGAGCAGTACAACCATCATTTATTGTATGAGAGTTTATCCAGTTCAGCTCCTGGCTGCTGGGTTATTCTTCCCCCTTCCCCCGGTGGTTTCAAGAGCACTTTGCTGTGTGATCCCTCCCCATTACACCTGCATTTGGTGGCATTGAGAGCTGGTCAGGGGTAAGGACAGGGCATGTTCCTCATGCTCTTTGTCCTCTCTGCAGACCATGCCCGCCAGCTCACCAAGACCATGATGAGGAAGGCGGTGTTGGACCGCCTGGTTGCTCACCGGGAGGAAGACATCAAGAACTTCATCACCTTCGTCTCAAAAGAGTCCATCCAGAAGTCCCTTCGCATGTACATGGAGATGCTGAAGAAGAAGAAGAGCTGAGGATCCAGCTGGTCCTGGGAGGTCGAGTCACCCTCTGAAATGCTGCAGTAGCTGTTGGTCTCACAGCAAAGCCACCTGCAGTGCCAGCAATTGGTGACGTGCCACCTGCTCCCGTGGCTGCCCCAGCTGCCCCTTCCCTTTGTGCCTGTAGAGTGCCTGACACCACTGCTGCCTTCCCCAAGGGCAGGGAGAGCCCACTCAGCCCCCGAGAAATGGACAGGAACTGGGTCTCAGCATGCTGTGGCCCGAGCCAGACAGTCCTTGGATGTCCTTCCTCCTGTCCAACAGTTAATTGTGAAATGAGATTTGTCAATAAATCTTCAATGAGGTAGGAGGTGATGCTTTGTTCCATGGCTTGTCTGTGGTCACAGTGTCCTGGCTGGTGGCGTGTCTCGTTCGTGGTGGGCTGGGGGGTCTGGACACAGCCAGCTGCCATCCTCCAGACTGGGATCTGGGGCAGCCCATGCTCAGTACTTGTGGATTGGGCTGAGTGGAGCACCTTCATGGGGATTGCTGGTGGGAGCTGGAGCTGGATCCTAGTCTGTGGCTGCAGGAGGAGCTCAGGCCATCAGCTTCACCTCGACTGGGTAGTGGTCACTGACTGCCAGGGCCTGGAGGAGGGCAAGAGGTGGGAGATGTTCAGTGAGCCACTCACCCCTTGCCGTGCTGCTGGGGCTGGCAGGGCACTCAATTGCCCTACCAGAACCTTCTGCCTGCTGGAAGGGGCACACTCTCCCCAGCTGCAAGACACTCGACATGCAAGGCTCCAGTTTTGGTGCCTCTCATGGAGAGGTGCCCAGGCGTGGCTTGGGGTGGGCACTGGCAGGGGGCCACCTGCCCTCTAAACCCCCATGTCTCATTTGGAGGCTCTGTGCCTGTGATGGGTGGTTGGAGGTTGGCTTGGGTTACCCCATCCCCTGAGTTCTGCCCATGGAAGACCATAAAAAGCCTTGTGTATCTCTTCTCTTCCCTATGGAGTGACCCCAGCTTCCCCATCCTCTTTCCAGCCTTGGGTCCCTTGTCACCCTGAGCCCTTCGAACAGACAACAGCAGCCCTGCAGCCTGGGCCAGCTCAGCTTTGGTCCCTGCTAGAGCCCCAGATGTGTAATCCTGGCTCACCTCCTCCTGATCCAACTGGAAAGCACGCTGGAAATTGTAGATGCCAGCTGAATTGGACACGATGCTTCTCTTCAGCTTGTTGCCACACACCACAATCCTGCCAGGGAGATGTGGGTGGATGGTGGGTCCCACTCCTGCAGGATGGGCAAGGGGTCCCCAGGGTGTCAGGGAAGGGAGCAGTGGTGCCCTGGTGGCAGCACTTACCTGTCATAGGCACAGTCTGACTTGCCCACGGTGGTGTCGGCGCTGTCGGGGAGCAGCCACTTGAAGACGTCGCTGGTGCGCAGGCGGATGGATGACCAGTCACTCGGCTGGACGTAGGAGCAGTCAGCGTTGAAGTCCCCCAGGAACATCATGTTCTGCAGGGGAGATGGGGAGGCTCGTGGTGTGGGTGATGGGCTGTTCCTGCCTCCAGCCCTCCCTTGGGGGTGGCAGGGCCCCCACCATCACAGGACAGGAACAGGGTTTCCATCCCACCATTCCTGTGCCAGCTGCGCTCGCCTTGGAGCAGGGTCCCACTGGGTCAAACAGTCCCTGGGACTCAGTGCCCAACCTCGGTGCCCCCTCAGTGCTGGTGACACTCACATCAGTCCCCCACTTGTTGATGATGGCCAGGTAGACATCGTAGAGCGCGTCAATCTCAGCAACAGCATCGTGTGGGGCTGAGTGCAGGGGCACCAGCACAAACTCCTTCACCTCTGCCAGGGGAGAGGGATGTCAGCCCCATGGCCACCCCATACCACCACCCATGGCCTCTTGTTCCCCCACTTACTGGTGCTGGGTGCTGAGACTCTCAGGATGAATGGCTCCCGGCTGAAGACATCCTGGGGGTCCTCATATTGGTAGGTGTCCACCACAGACACGACATCTGTCCTGTGGGAACAAAAGGGTGGTGACCCTGGGACTTGGCACAGCCCCTGTGTCCCTTCCATGGTCCTGGTGGCCCTGCAGTGCCATGGCACAGGCAGCAGCACTGCCAGCCCCATTACCTGTAGATAAACAGGTACATCTCTTTGTAGTTCTCCCGTCCCAGGGGGCCACTGATCTCGTAGTCATATGAGGATGTGGATGCACTACAGAGACACAAAGGCAGGACAGTGATGTGGCTGGGACCATCCTGGATTGGTCCTGGCATATCCAGGAGCTGGGTGGCCCCAGAGTTTGCACCAGCTGGTCCTGCTCTACAGTCCCCGTGGATCACTGTGCCCTGGCCATGGGGTTACATGAGGTATAGCAGCTCTGAAGCCCCCCCCATGCCTCTCCCCGAGGTGGCTCTTTGGGCACAGCATGACATGGGGCGACTCCTGCCACCCTTTTCTCTGTAAGGACATTCCTCACCTTCATTTGCAGCAGAGCTAAATTAGGTCAGCAAGCAGCCTGGGGCCCTGCAGCGCCCAGCGTCACCCTGCCTGCCCTGGCTGCTTTGTGGCCATTCTGGAGGGGACACGGAAGAGGTGAGGACATGGGCTGGGCATACCTGCTCAGGAGCACTCACTGTCTTTCAGCATGGCAGCAGCAGCTTCCACATGGTCCTGAGCTGGGCCTTTTCCCAAAACAGGGTCAGCACCCAGCCAGTGGAGGGGCTGCCAACCGTGCTGTGGCCAATTTTAGCCCACCCCAGCAGCCCCTCTCCTCCTAGGGTGCCAGAGTCATCCACCTAAAAGCTTCATCCACTGCTGAGTCCATCCCGGGGCCCCCCCTGCCACTCACAGGGTCTTGGGGTGCAAGGTCTGCCTGTCCCTTCATCCCACTCTCTTGCTTCTGCCCTGTCTTGTTGGATTTTGGAGATGGAGCTTGCCACAGCTGTAGTTCCTTTCCGTCCTGCATGCTCTGGTGAGCTTGCAGCTTTCAGAAGGGATTTGTATCCCTTGTATTCCCATTCTCTTCCCCAGGTTATTCCCAGTGTTGCTTTCAGTGCCTTCTCATTGCCCCAGCACATTTCTCCTATTCTTCTCTCCAAAAATAAACTTTCTGTTGATAGACAATTTTTTTTTTTTTTGCATTTTACTGCTCAGGCAGCTTGGCTTCCCCTGCTGGTGCTGCCATCCCAGCCCCTCTTGTACCTGTTGAGCTGCTCCATGAGCTCAGTGACAGCGCTGAGGTCGGAGTCACGCACCTCCTGCACCAGCACCACATCGTAGCGGCGCAGGACCTGCGAGGCCAAGAGGGACAGCTCAGGACTAGTCTCCCACCCCTCTCCTAGTCAGGCACCCTGACATGGTTCTGGCTTGAACACCACGAGGATTTGCATGTCCCTTTGTGCCGGGGCAGATGTCCCCAGGGAGGGCTCAGAGGGACTGTGGATTGTGCCTTCACCCACCCAGGCCATCCCCAGCGCTGTAATCCCATCCCATCCTCAGCCATGTCCCCATGTGTCCCTGGCCCAGGAGCTGTGTTGGGGTCTGTCCCAGCACAGAGCCCATCCCCACGTTGCACTGGCTGCACTCACGTTGATGATGATCTCTGCCACTTCCTTGTTGGACATCTTGGTGTCACCGAAGGCTTGGATATTGAAGGCACCGACACGCAGCATGGCAGCAGCTGGGCACAGGAGAGCCACAGCCAGCAGGGACAATTGCACTGTCACTGTCCCCATTCTTCCAGGGTGGGTGCTGGGTCACAGGGATACAGTGATGGGAGATGAACTCGGAACACTACTTTGGATTTGGGAGACAGGAAAAAACATGTAGATTTTCTAAAGTCCTGGTGTGTGACAGTGTGTCATGGTGGGCACTGCCCAGAGCAGGCTGCAATGCTGGTGTGGGCAGTCTGCCAGCTCACCAGTCCCAGAGGAAGATAAATCCTGTCCCACCGCTGTGAATCCACCTCATCCAGCTCCAGGGATCACCCAGCTCCACTCCCCACCAGGATGTCTTCACCACCCACCAGCCCCATCCACCACTGTCAGCATTCCAAGGCACCCCAGGCTGTTCCACATCCTTAAACTTCCCTAAAGCCCCCACTGCTGGGATAAGGAGCAACTCCTCATCCCAGTCCCACCTGGCAGTTGAAGGTGCTGAGCGCGGATCCGTCCTTACCTTGCTGAAGGCACAGCACCTCTGCCCTCCCGGCAGCAGGATGGGCGGCTTTATTCCCAGCGGAGGTGCCGGCAAAGCAGGATGAGTCGGACACCCCCGTGGGGGTTTTGGCATAACTTTGAGCTCTTCCCACATTGGGAAACCAAAAATCCCACAGGGTGATGGGGTGGGGCCAGCCCAGCCACAGCTGTGCTGACACAGCAAAGGACATACAGGGAGACTTGAAAGTGCTGGGGCATCCCTGTGGGATGGGCATGTGGGACTTGGGGGCTGCCATCTGGGGTGGCCCCTGGATCACCGAGTGGGCACGGTGGCCAGGCAGGAGGGGAAGGGCGCTGGCCTTAATTAGGTGATTCAGATGGTGTAATTAGACGGGAGAGAAGGAAATGGCCAGTGCCTGGGTCAGGCAGGTGAGCACCCCCAGCCTTGGCAAGAGGGGATGGTTGCAAACCACTGCAGCAGCCCAAGTGTCACTCAGAACAGCCTCACTGGTGACCTGACGCAGCCCCAGGAGGGCTGGCATTCCCCATGCCAGTCCATGGCATCACCCCAGGATGACGACGGAGCAGGTGGCTCTGACGGCTGCTCGTGCCAGGACTTGCTGGGCTCTCATGAGTGCCACCAAGTTTTGTATCCTCACACCCAGTCTCGGGATGAGTCCTGTGTCCCTCGGTGCTATGTCGGCACCAAAACCCCCCTAGGAAGCACCAAACCCACTGGGAACTGACTCACGTCCTCCCCGCACCCTTGCTGTCAGCACCCTGTCAGCAGCCCCGCAGCCAGGCAGGCTCTGTCAGGATGTGGCCCCATGAGCTGCAGGAGGAGCATCCTGCACCCTGGAAAGCCTGGAGCCCCCCAGCTCCTTCCCAGAGTCCTGGCTTTTGCCACCATTGGCTGAGAGGGAAGAAGTGCTCACCACCCCATGGGTCCGGGTCTCTCGATGGCAGGAGGTTCCCCCAGCCCTGGGGACTTCCCTGTCTCCTTGGCAGAGGGTTGAGGGGCTTAGGCACCAGGGGCTGCTGGGGAGACTGAAGGGACCTCCCCTCCAGAGCTGCAGAGGCAGGAAAAGGCTCATTTTTAATGGAAGCAGAAAGCATAACACTTCCACAAAAGCCCAAGGAGTGGCTCCTTGCAAGAGACAGTGGGCAGCTTGGCTGGCACTGGTGGCGCATGGGCTCCCACGAGGAATGCAGGTGCTTGCTAGGGTGTCTTGGTGGCCACTGGTGCGGGGACAGGCTCAGTGGGCTTTCAGGGTCACCTCCACTGGGAAATGGTCACTGACAGCCAAAGCCTGCATGTGAGGGAGAGCAGAGTCACCCTGACCAGAGTCAGCTCACAAGCCCTGAGCTCATCTGGACCCACTGTCATTATCATGGCTGCCTGGGACCACAATGCTCCACTCCAACCCCTAAAATTTAGACCATACCCCAAAATGTTCCACCTAATTTAGTACAACAGCTAGGGTCAGGCCACCCTTAGGTACACCCTTGGGAACAGGGAGCCCTCCCAGGAGCTATGGTGGGGCAGATCCCAATGCTGCTGGACCCACGTGCCCCACCCAGTGCCTCACTCACATCCTCGCTCTGGAGGTGGAATTTCTTCTCAAAGTTGTTGACAGTGGCTGAGCCAGGTTCGATGTCTTGGCGCAGGGCGGTGCCGCAGGCGACGATGCTGCCGAGGCATCACAGGGGGGTTTGTGCCCACCAGTCCTCCCCATGCCAGCTCCCCCACACCAGCCCCTGCCACGGCACCCACCGGTCGTAGGCACAGTTGGTGGTGTCGGCCACGGTGGTGTCGGCGCTGTCGGGGATGAGCCACTCACAGGCACCGAGGGAGCGCAGGCGGATGGACGGCCACTGGGAGCTGGTCACGTAGGAGCAGTCAGCATTGAAATCACCCAGGAAGAGGATGTCCTGCAGGGCACAGCACTGAGTCCCTGCCCACAGACCTTACAGGGCAGCAAGGGCTCCCTAAAATCTTAGGTGGTGGCTACAAATCCCCCTGAAGTGTCCCAGTGTGCAGGGACAAGCCCCCAGTAATGGCAGGAGAGCCATGCAGCAGCTCCCTGCCTGGAGACTTCTGAGGTGGCACCTGCTCTGATGGATGCAAGAGTCCTCCCATGGGACATGTTCATGCCACCTGCCCACCTGGCTTCCCTGGGGAGGAGCCAAATTCCCCAACGCTGCTTACATTGGTCCCCCACTTGTTGATGACATCAGTGTAGACATCGTAGAGGGCATCGATCTCCTGTGCTGCATGGCTGGGCTCAGAATGCAGAGGCACCAACACAAACTCCTGTACCTCTGCCAGACAGCTGACCATCAGCCCCTGGCTTGGGTGCAGCCCCCAAACAGGGAACAGGAACCCCAGGAAACCACCCCAGGCCAAGCCCCAGCTGCTGGCCAGGAAAAGCAGTTGAAGGGAAAGGGTGTGTTGGGTTTGGTGCTCTGCCTGTCTCCCAGACTGGAAATTCCAGTGGGGAGCTGCATGCCTTTGTGCATGATTTGGGTTTTGCTGCTTGTTTCCCATTAACCTTTCCAAGCCAATATAGTTTTGGGAAGGACATGGGATAGTGTGTGTGCCCTGAGGAGGTTCTCAGGAGGTGGAGGTTATGGCATGGGGTAGGCAATGGAACAAAGTGGGAAATGGGATGTGATGGGAGATGGAAGGGATGGGAGATGGCACCCAGCCAGAGCAAGCAGATGGTGGGATATGGCACAAGATGAGAGAGAGCAGATAAGGGGATTTAGGACACAATGGGAAGCAGCTGGAGATCTGAGATGGTGCACAACTGGAGACAACACATGGTGGGAGATGACAGGTGATGGGAGTTGATTGGTAGGAGATGGCACAGGGTGGGAAACAGCAGGCATTGCTGGCCATGCTGGGCAGGGACATAGGACATGGGACCCTGATGGAGGGTTGCAACCCCCCTATGCTTGGCAAGCACAGCTCTGGGCTCAGCCCTTTGTGGAGGGGACCCTGTCCTGCCAGGTCTGGGTATTCCCCAACAACAGCTCTGCTCACGTGTGGTGGGTGAGGAGAACTTCACAATGAAGGGCTCCCTGCTGAAGGTATCAGTCCCACAGGATTCACAGCCATCGTCGTAGTAGTAGCTTCCCAGCACGGAGACCATGTCTGACCTAAGCAAGGAGAGCAGGGCAGCCCCCAGCAGTGCTCCTACCACAGCCAGGGCCCCCAAAGGTACCCACATCCTTTGGGGGCTGCTGGGGAGGGCAGCAGGTGATGCCTGGCAGCAGTCCTTACCTGTAGATGAATAGGTACTGCTCCTTGTAGGTGGTCCGACCCAGGGGGATGCTGACTAAAAAGTTGTATGGGTGCTGCCCAGTACTGGGAGCAAGTGGTGGAGAGGGTGAGAGGAGGATCCTGGTGCTTCCCAGCACCAATCAGGCTCTCTCCAGCTGAGCCAGAGGTGCCCTGCCATGGCTGGGATCCACCCCAGTCACCCCCACACTGAGCCATTGAGGTCACCTGTTGAGCTGGTCCATGAGGTCATTCACGGCACTCAGGTCGGCATCCCGGACCTCCTGCACCAGAATGATGTCGTACTCCGACAGGATCTGGGGGAACAAGCTCAGATCTGCTCTCTCCTGGCTGGGAGCTGCTCTTGGGGGCACCCGTGGGTGCCTGTTCTGGGCTGCAAAGGCTCCCAGCCTGGCAGTGGGAGGGCAACAGGGACCTCAGGGCCAGGGAGGGGACTCCTGTGTTAGTGTTCTCTGGCTTAGAAAGACCCTGTCTGTCCACCACCCACCTAACCAGCAGCTGCTCCAAGGGAGGAACAAACATCACCCAGCCTTGATTGGGGGCAAGCAAGAGTGGAAATGGCCTGAGGTGGGAGATGACGATGGGAGAAGAGCAGATGGGTGAGCACATGAAGTCTTGGAAGGATGGATGGATGGATGGATGGATGGATGGATGGATGGATGGATGGATGGATGGATGGATGGACAGGTGGATGGATGGATGGATGGATGGATGGATGGATGGATGGATGGATGGATGGATGGATGGATGGATGGACAGGTGGATGGATGAATGAGTGGATGAGCAGATGATTGGTTGGGTGGAGGGATGGAGGCATAGGTGTTGGATGGGGAGATGTGAACAGGTGGATTGGTGGTGCATGGGTGTATGGATGAACACTTGGGTGGATGGATGCAAGGTTGGATGGACGGAGAAAGCAGGTGTCCCATTGCCCAAGCTGGCTGCATCCCAAAGAGCAGAATGTGCCCAGGCCTGCTGCTCTCCCCTGCACTCACAGAGACGATGATATTTGCGATGGTCTGGTTGGACATCTTGGTGTCCCCAAATGCTTTGATGTTGAAGGCGCCGACCTTCAGCGTGGTGGCCACGTGCAGCAGGAGAGCTGCGACCAGCAGTGACAACACCAGCCTTGAGGCTGCCATCCTGTGCAGAGGTGCAGGAGGAGTTCAGCTCTCCTTGGCTGGGAGACAAATTTGGGACAGACAATAGGGATGACCAGAGTATTCCCACTGGCCGTACTGGTTTCAGTGGGAGGCATCTGTTTTCCAGTGAACCACCAGGATGCAGGGATTATGCACCTTTGTTGCATGGGGCCTCATCCTACCTGTTCCTCCTGGAAGGACGCCAGATCACTCACAAGGCTGGAGGGGAAAATTCACTGGCAAACAAGTAAATACCATTTCATGGTGACACAAAGTGGTCACTTCCTCATTCCCCATGAGGAAGAGCTCAGCCTTGACACCTCTTCTAGCCTGGGATAGGTGGCAATGGCCGGGGACACCAAGATCTCTTGGCTTGTGCCTTTCACATTTCCCTGGATCAATGCCAGAGACCCCAAAGACCCTACAGCAGCTATGCTGGGAGAAAGCAAGGGACGGATCCTCCCTGACACCCCTCAGCACTGCCTGGAGCATCCTCACTTGGGGTAACCTGCCCCATCTCTACCCCCAACCCCCCCAGCAGTGCCCCCGCCCCATCCTCACCCAGGCCAGCTCCCTCAGGACCATCTGCAAAGGTAGTGCTGCAGCTCCCACCCATGGGGGAAGGCATTGGGAAGCGTTTCCCGTGGCACTCAGCTCCCTGGGGTAGTATTTTACCAGTGAGTGGGATCTGAGCACTGAGCCCTGCCCAAGCCTGGTGCCTGAATGCCTGATCTCACCCAGAGCCTGATCAACGGGCTGAGAGGACAGGGAAATACTCCAGCCTTTGGCACACCAAATCTCAGCCTGAGGAAGGATTTGCTGGTCCCAGACTCACTTTTTCTTCGGGGGCAGCTGCTCTAGTTAAATCCTCACTTTTCCCACTTGCTGCAAACTCCTCCCTCTAAGACCACTGTCCTTTCAGTTGATAATGCAGTGATTCGGTAATGCATGATTTGGTCATGCCAAAAATTGCCCAAAGCCCCATAAATCCTCCCAAGAGCACAGCAGCCTCTAGACCTCCCAAGCAGAGACACGTACA
The DNA here is from genome assembly GCA_020086605.1 of Lanius collurio. NCBI lineage: Eukaryota > Metazoa > Chordata > Aves > Passeriformes > Laniidae > Lanius > Lanius collurio. The sequence goes on along the minus strand of JACBWW010000024.1, from coordinate 2,195,139 downwards.
AGGCTGTATTCACCCCTGAGCTGCACCCAGGCTTGGCCTAGCAGAGCGTTGTGGTAAAATGCAATTGAGCTGGAAGAGGTAACTCTGTCAAGGGGAGCTCCTGGGGGTGCAGGAAGAGAGGGGAGCAGGACCTACCTTTGGTGTCGTCCAAGGACTCTGGAAGGGGAAGGATCTGCACCTGCATTTATGGAAAGGGACACTCTCACCTTGCCAAGTGGCTGCCCAGCCAAGGATCATGTGAGGCCGCAGGCTCCATATGGCATTTTTCACGGAAGCAAAGGTCTGCTCAGTGAAAAAAGAACCCTTTCAACCTCTGCCAATGCCTCCCATCACAGGTAAGGCTGAGAAGGGATTGAAACGCCAACAAGAGCTCTGCAAGGTGAAATGAATCCCAGAGACCTCTTGTGGGGATCAGCAGCTCTCCAATACATGGCACGGGCAGCTCTCACTCATCACCAGATGCAAATTCTCTTAAAAAGTGTTTATTTCACCAACACAAATCATTCCCATCCAGCACCCTGCATTTCCAACAAGCTGTGAGTGTGCTGGAGCTGGCAGCAGTCATTCCAGTGTGAACTTTGGGTGTGAAGCCAAGCTGGAAGTCCCAAAAAATCACAAATCCCTGCCATGGTGCCCATCCCCAGACCCTCCCCTGGCTCAGGCCTTGTCCCTGGGAAGGCCATGCAGTGCTGGGGGATGGCAGCCCCCCACCCACTCCCACAGCTCACACAGCCCTGTCCCAGTGGCCTTGGCTGATGTCCTGGTGCTCCCAGGCTCCAAAGGCAGCTGCTGTGCTTCCCAGGAGAGCCCCTGCAGTGTGCAGTAATCCTTAGGGGGCTGGGGGACCCTGTCAGCCCCATCCCCTGGAGCCAAGCACCCCCCAGAGAAGGGGTGCTCCCCATAGTGGGATCAGGGCTGGGCCTAGACCCCCTCAACCGGCTTCCCAGGTTGGACCCAGAGCCAGGCTTCCTCAGCTAAGACCCTCCATGGTCAATCCTTCTTCAAGTCAGGAACCCAGCCAGGGGCCAAACCCAGGACCAAGCCCCCCCTGAGCCAAGGTTCCCCCAGCATCTGTCTCACCCAGGCCAAGACCCCCTCAAGGTAGAGTCCCAGGGCTTAACACCATTTCTGAGCCAAGACCCCACGAATACCAGACCCCTTTCCTTCCAGGACCACCAGGGCTGGACCACCCTCAGGGACAATACTCCCTCTAAGGATCAGCCCCAGGGCCAGAACCCAGGACCAAGACCCCCCCCCCCCCAAGGCCAGATGTCTCACAAGTCAAGACCCTCTGAGCCAGCCCAAGGACCAGCCCGCAGGGATGATATCCCCCCAGGTCCAGACCCCTCCAGATTGAGACCCCTTGACTCAGCCCCAGCACCAGCCCCTGGGGCCAAGATCCCTCCAGGGCCAAAACCCCCTCAGGACCAGGCTCCCGCACAACGTGGAGACCCTCTGGCTCAGTCCTCCACGGCAAGCTCAGGTCCAGGTCCAGGTCCAGGTCCAGGTCCAGGTCCAGGTCCAGGTCCAGGTCCAGGTCCAGGTCCAGGTCCAGGTCCAGGTCCAGGTCCAGGTCCCCCAGCCTGAGCCCCACTGCCCATCCCCGGGCCCGGTTCCCTCCCGGCCGAGGCCTCCCCTTATCCCCCCCACAGGCGGGCCCACTAGGGGGCGCTGCCGCCGCCGGCATCGCGGGACCCTTTTAGTCCCGGCCGGGCCGCCGTAGCGCCTGGCCGTCCGCGCCGCCGAGGGGAGGCCGCGCCGAGCGGGGCCGGGGCCATGAGCGACATCCGGCACTCGCTGCTCCGGCGGGACGCGCTGAGCGCCGCCAAAGAGGTGCTGTACCACCTGGACATCTACTTCAGCAGCCAGCTGCAGAACGCGCCGCTGCCGCTCGTGGACAAGGGCCCCACCGATCTGCTCGAGGAGTTCCTCTTCCAGGTCCCCAAGGAGCGCGGCGCGCCGCCCAAGGTGCCACAGGGATAGCCCGGGCAGAGCGAGACGGGGGCCTGGGAGGCGGGCACAGCCCCGGGGAGTGGGGATGGAGGGCAGGCCCCAAGAGCTCAGGACAGGATCCCTGTGGAGCCTGAGGCCTCAGAACAGGATGAGTTCCCTTCGGGCTGCTGCTGCTGCTGGAGATTGAGAGCTTATATGGGCAGGATGGGTTTTCTGAGGGTCTGCTGCTGGAGACTGAGGCCTCAAGAGGACAGCACGGGGTTCCTGGGGTGCTGGTGACTGAGTTTTTTTGGCAGGGAGGGGCCTGGCTGGCAAGTCCGTGATGGATTGGCCAGGATTCAGGGCCCCGAGGAGGTGTGGTGGACCTCGTGGCCCTGGGGACTGCCCACAGCCCGCGAGTGCTGCAGCCGAGCCCTACCAGGGTTTTTGGGTGGGCATGGGATGGAGCTGGGATGGGAGTCTCAGAGACCAGCAGTCAGAAACCACAGCTACTGGTGATATTGGGGTACATTGCCCTGCAGCCCTGTGTGCTGCTGAGTCCAGTTCTGTCCCCCCAGCTGCCCAGCAGTGTTCTTGGTGCTGTTATTTGCAGAGGGAGGAAGTATTTCCCCCCCAGCAATGTCAGTCTCATCTCTCAGTTGGCGGGGAGCACTTGCAGGTGCAGCTTTGGATATCCAGGTGTTCAAATGAAACCTAGAGCTTTTCAGTGTCACCAGATAAATGCAGTGGTGGTTCAAGAAGCTTAAATGTGTGTGCTGTGCATAATGATGGAGTCCCTCACCCCAAAGAGAAGCTCGCAGCCTTTACTGTTCCTGTCTTTTCACTTGGCTCTTGGTTCTTCAAAAGGCTCAGTGTATTTTACAGCTTTGCTTTTGCTTTCTTTCAGAAACTGAACCCACTTCAGGAACTTCAGCTCCTTGAGATCATGTGCAATTATTTCCAAGAGCAGACCAAGGATTCAGTCCGGCAGGTCATTTTTTCATCTCTCTTCAGCCCCCAAGGGAACAAAGCAGATGACTGCAGGATGGCTTTGCTGGGGAAGCTGGTTTCCATGGCAGTGGCTGTCTGCAGAGTTCCTGTGCTGGAGTGTGCTGCCTTCTGGCTGCAGGTACAGCTCCTGTGCAGGCAGGGATGGCTTGGGGAAGGAGTCAGGGAGTGCTCCAGGGTGGGCACAGTGAGTTGGGGCACAGCTGGTCACAGGCAGCTGCTCCTCCCAGGCAGTTTCAGCTGATGGAGCAGCTGCCCCCATGTCTGTGCTCATGTCCATTTCTGTGCTCTGGCATCACAGAGAGCTTTGCCAATCTATTCACATGGTGCAATGGAAGAAAAAAAAATGTTTGGGTGTTTTTTTTAGTGTCAGTGAAAGTTTTAATAATCCCCCAAACTCTGCATATGTAAAGGGCTCAGTGGAGGGTTTGACCAACATAGGGAACAAACCTTGGCAGTTCATGGTCACATTGCCTGAGGAAGCTGGCTCTAGAGTTTGGGAAATAAACCCTTCCTAATGTGCAGGTTTGTGTGTAGAAGAGGCAAACCCCTCTCTTGAAATTTGGGCACAAAATATCTGTGTCTATCTTCTGTGAATGCAGTCAGTTGGGGATCTTGTCTGTCTTCTCCTTTCCCATTGAGATTCCCCACTGTGGGCTTTGGGAAGTGCACCTTTGTTCCTGTTGGCCTTTTGGGATGTGCTGAAGTCACCTGGTTGGCAGAAGGGCAAGAGCAGGAAGGCCAGGGTGGGAGGAGGCAGGCCAGCACTGTTTCTGTGGGCTCCCTTTTCTCCCACGTGGTGAGCCTTTGGGAGGGCAGGATGGGATATAACCTGCATAGCAGGAGAAGGTGTATTTCTTTTTCCACATGGCAGCTTTTAAGTGATGTGAGGATTCTACAGAATATTTTCCACATTAAAAATATCAGGCATGGCAACCGAACTTAATTGCTCTGGGACTGTACCAGACCTATGTCAGAATCATGTAATCACTGAATGGTTTGTGATGGAAGGGACCTTAAAGCTCATCCCATTCCACACCCTACCATGGGCAGGGACACCTTCCACTTTCCCAGATTGCTCCAACCCCTGTCCAGTCTGGCTATGAACTCTTTCAGGCCAGGTTGGAGAAGCCACAGCTTCTCTGGGCCACTTGTGCCAGGGCCTCACCACCCTCACAGGGAACAAAGGTTGCTGAAGTAGTAATAAAAAATCTCAAAGTCAAAATATTGATCTAAAAGGTTTCAGTTTTAAACCACAGATACCATAAACTCAAAATACCACCATCTATTTTAATATTGCAATACAGTGATTTTATTTCTGTGTGAGTGTGTGATGTGCTGAGATAGAGCAGCCACAGTGCCATGTGGGGAAGGTGGGGACACAGCTGCTGAAGCAGCCTGTGACAAGGTCTGATCTGGTGTCCCCTGTGTGCTGTCCCTGCAGCGGACCCCAGCTGTGTTCTGTGTGAGGCTGGCCCGAGCCCTGGTTGATGACTACTGCAACCTCGTGCCAGGCTCCATCCAGACCCTGAAGCAGATCTTCACTGCCAGCCCTCGCTTCTGCTGCCAGTTCATTACATCAGTCACAGCTCTCTACGACCTCTCTTCAGGTAACTGTTTCCCAGCTGTGTCTTTTCAAGTAAGAGGTGTAGTATAATGCCACATGAATTAACTGTTGCAAGAGATTTAACTGCTGGAATCCTAAAGAGGTGTTACCGTGTCATTATTGCCAGAAGCAGCTCAGGGGTGTGGCTGTTGCCTCATCTGGCACTGGGGTGAGAGTAAAAATAATCACTCTGTGGCTGACTTAGAATTCCAGCATGGTTTGGGTTGGAAGGGACCTTAAAGCTCATCTTGTTCCACCCCCTGCCATGGGCAGGGACACCTTCCACTAAATCAGACTGCTCCAAGCCTTGTCCAAGCTGGCCTTGGACACTTCCAGGGATTTGGAGTCCACAGCCTCTCTGGGAAATGAGGGAGAGCCTTTGCTGGAGAAACAGCCAGGAAAATCTGACACAAAGGGCGTTGTCCTCCACAGAGGGCAAAGGACATGGGGAGCTTATTGACTGAGCAGCTCTGGGAGTGAACGTTGATCTGTCTGGGCTCAGTCAGCCCTGAGAGAGACTCAGGGCTGCCTGTCAGTCTGATCCCTTCCAAAAAGGGGAGAAATACAAGTTCTGAATGTTTGCAAGCTGGAGAAGGATTTCTGTGGAGCAGTGATGAGAAACACAATCAGCAACATATGTCCAGTGCACTCTTTTAAGTGTATGTGGGACCTGCCAGTGGTACAACCTGTCTCAGGTTGTTGCTCAGACACTTGTAGGTGTTTAAAATAAGATTGATTTAGCTTTACTCAGCAGCAGAGAGCTCATGGTAGACCAGAGAACAAGCATACACTAAATACCAACACCACCTATAATCCTGAAAAGCAAATGCTATTATTGATAAAGGAAATGTTTTGCACATTCTTCTCCAGATAAACAGTTTGGCATTACTGAGAGTGAGAGAGAGGTTCAGGCTTAGCCTTTATGTTGTTTTTATAAAGTATTTGTAGAGCTCAGAGCATGTTTTATATAACATCATCATGTCAAAAGACATGTCAGAAAGGAAATAATTTGAGTCATAGGAAGTAATCTTTCAATTCCTTAGTTTATTTGAGATGTTTTTTGTGACACAAGAAGAGGGAGCTTGCCCTTCCAGTCCAGCATTCCCCCTGTGACAGGATAATATGTCAGGGTTTCTCTTGTCTTGTCAAGTTCATGACCATCTTTCACTTCTTATCTGAAGCTTTACATAATTTTATAATCCTTTACATGTCATGTGATTGTGTTGTTGCACTGAGTTTTTCCACAAGACATGTTTGTTTAGGTAAGTATTAAAAGTAATGAGTTAAATTACTGATATTTCCTTCTCTTCACCCAACAAGTTTTTCCCATTTCCCTTGCCCATTCTACTTCCTGTGGCAAGGGATAAATGGAGACCTCAATTAGGCAAAAAAATGAGCAGATGATGGGTGGCAGAGAAGAAAATGGCAAAAGAAGCTTTGCTGGGAAAGGGGATAAACAGATGAAGTTGACATGAATGTAGTTGTGTCTTCCCTGGAACAAACTACCTTTGGTGTCTTGAGAAAAACAGCAGAATTGGGGAAATCTGAAATCATAATTGTGGCAATGTAGGACGTGTGTGTATAAGACTAATTAGAGCCTAAATTAAAGTCCCATGCTTCAGTGCAAGGCTCAGCTTACCCAACAATAACTTTCCTATCTCCAGATGACCTCATCCCTCCCTCGGATCTGCTGGAGCTGATTGTCTCCTGGATCTTCGAAGACCCTCGCTTGATCCTCATCACCTTTCTGAACACTCCCATTGCAGCCAACCTGCCAATAGGGTTTTTGGAGCTCACCCCACTGACTGGACTGATCCGCTGGTGCGTGAAGGCTCCCTTGGCCTACAAAAGGAAGAAGAAAGCCTCTCTCTCCAATGGACACACTCCCAACAAAATTGCCAAGGACCCGACTTCAGCAGAAGACAGGGATTGCCACCAGCTGTATTCCAAGCTGCATCTGAGTGTCCTGCAGGTTCTTATGATGCTCCAGGGGCATTTAACAGAGAAAAACCTTTATGGGCGCCTGGGGCTGGTGCCCTTTGACCACGTGGTTCCTCTGGTGGAGGACATTAACAGACTGTCTGATGAACTCAATCCTCTCAATGCATCCAAAGAGATTGAACTGGCTCTGGACAGGCTGGCTCAGGCTTTGCAGGTGGCCATGGCATCAGGAGCGCTCCTGTGCACCAGAGGTGAGTTGTCCATGGGGCTGGCAGAGACCTGGCATGGGATTCTTCTCCTCAGGGGTGTAGAAGTTGTATGAGGCAGTTTTAGGGTGAGGGGAGTAAAGATCAAGGTGTTCACAGTGCAATTAGTAGTTTGCCCCTCTTAGTGCATGAAATAGCACAGGAAAAATAGCTGGATGGAGAGTAAGAAAGGAGAGATCACTGCTGTGGGTGAGTCAGGCATTGCTTTGCAGAGCTGGAGACTGATCCATAGCCCTGCACTGCACACCAGGGGGTTGTATCTGGGTGTCTGGCATAGGGACAATTTGTTCCCCTCAGAATTGCCTGTAGCTATTTGATTTTGCTTCAGTTTAAGTTCTCCAAGTTTGCCTGCTGGAGGAGAGTCCATGAAGCACATAAAGCACTGGGTGGGTGTGCTAGACAAAGAATTTGAAAAGCAAATAAAACCTCTTCATCTGAAATCCAGGGACTTCAGCTCGCCTGTAATGAGACCCCATTACAGTGTGTCCAAATTCAGTTAAACTCAGTAAAAAAGGCTGCTAACGTGGCTTTTGTCTGCCTTTCCTGCCTCCAAAGCCAGTTCTTTCCAAAAGACATGCAGAGATATAAAAGGGAAGTGGCCCAACACAGGGCAGGGTCAGCCACACAGACTTTTCTTGTTATATTCTCTTGAAAGCAGGCAATTTTAGGTTAGACCAGAAGTCCTGAAGCTCTCCAACAGCTGGCACATTTAGTGCAGACCCCAGCTGCAGAGAGTGGCCTCTGCCTAGGCAGGGATCTGATGCTTTTGTCCTGGCTGAACCAGTGCTGCTGGTCAAATTTCAATGTTCTTCCTCTGAATCTTCTATAAAGTAGCTCTGAGCTTTATAAGAACAAGCAGAAATTGGAGGTTTTTGATCTGAGGGCTGATTTCAGCTGTGTTTTTTCTTAGCTGGTACCTTCTGAGCACTTGCTCTTACTGTGGAAGGTAATTCAGTGTAAGGCACTGCTGAAATACCAGATATTTTTTGGGGGGAGGGGATTGTGTTTATCTGCAAAGGCAGGAGTTCATTCTCAAGCTATTCCTGAAACCACTTTATCAACAGGATATGTTGTTAAATTCCTTATTCTGCTTTAGCAGAAGTTTGGAGATGGTAAAAAAGGTGCAATTTCTAGTTGATAGATTCCAGAAAAAAAAAACCCAACCCATTCTTTTACAGTGGTTAAGAAACCCCAAACCAATACAAAGCAGGCACTGGGTAACCTATGCCTTGCTTTGTCCTGATGCCTTTCCCATCATAAAATGCCACATTCAGTGGGCAGAGTCACACCTTGTACTTCCTATGTCTCAGTTACTTCTTGTTGGTGTAGTGGTATTGCAAAATCCATCCTAAGTCTTGTCTGTCTTAATTGTCAAACATACAATAAAGGGTCTGGTGGGGGAAAGTTAATAAAATGGAGAAACATTTTCTGTCCTCTGGAGGTTTTGAGCCTGAGAGAGGGATTCTGGATCTGTTGCTAACTAATGATGATGACAGATTACTGATTATTCAGTAACCAGTTATTATTCAGTAAAATTACTGATATTTCAGTAATCTGACCTTCCTAGAAAGGACAGTGGAGAGGAAAACCAATCTAATTTCTGCTTTATCCTTATTGTTAATCTTCTGTCCTCTTTCAGATGACTTGAGGACTGTGTGCTCCAGGCTACCACATAACAAGTAAGAGACCTTTTGCAGCTGTGTTGTCTTTGATACACGTTCCAAGAGACTTGAGTGCTGCTGAGACAAAATCTCCTCTAAAAATCTGTCTTTGTGGAATTTGGCTTTTATTCACATGCACTTTAGCACAAGGATGAAGGTGACACAGTGTTGGCTACTTCTTCCTTGGATTCCTGACAGAAAGAGGCTTCAGTGCACCCACTTGTAGGTGATCTTGCCCAGCCTGTGCTAGAACAAATGGACAGGAAAGGGAAATGAAATTCTAGCAAGGAGCCTGCCCCTAAATTGTCCCATCCCTAATTCCCCACTGGTTTTACCTGACTCTAACCTCAATCGCTTCTTGCCTTTTTTGCAAAGAGTAGAGCTTAAAAAAAAGGGAGGGGAAAAGGGAAAAAAGGCTTCTGGAAGCTGTAAAGAACCTAATTATGTCAGTGTTCTCTTGGCTCTGAGCAGTGCTGTGTGTCGGATGTGAATTGTCCTTAGAGCTATGACAAAAGCTCCTCTAATAATCCTCCCTCCTGTCTGAATTTCTTTCCACAGCCTGCTCCAGCTGGTGATTTCAGGTCCAGTGCAGCAACCGACACACGGGGCTCTGCCACCAGGATTTTACCCCCACATCCACACCCCTCCCCTGGGATACCCGGCCCACGCCGCGCACCCGGCGCTGCCAGCGCACCCCGCGCTCCCGGCTCACCCCGTGCAGACCTTCATCCCAGGAATGACGTTCCCATACCGGCCTATCCGCTAGCCCACAGAGTGTCCCAGCTTCCCTGAGTCTGAGGAAGCCTCACAGACAAAAACCAAACACCCAACAACCACATTTCCTCTTTGGAGCAAAGCTGAGCTCTGCCCGCAGCAGGGATCGGCCCCTGGGCAGCGCACGGGGGGCTGCGGCGGGTTTGGGTGTGGGATGCAGATACCAAGGCAGATTGTAGGGACTAAAGGAGGGGATGGGAATAGGCAACAGCAACTCCAAGCCTCTGCAGCGTGTGGAAACTTTGGTGCTCCAAGGGAGTGATATTCCTCAATCGTGTGTTTTGCAGCAGCCCGGAGCTGTTTACGGCACAGGGGCCTGGCTGCTCTGGCTCTGGGAGGGCCAGAAGGGAAGGCCTTGTGTGATTTTTTCCAAGCTATTCCACTCCAGCCTGCTTGTTTCTTTGTAAATGTTTGTATCTATAGCTACAGAGTACGTGTACACTGTATATTTTTGGAAGACAAACGTTTGTTTTGGAAGCACAAGGTAGAGTAAAGCAGCACTTCCTATTAAAGGAAACAGTTTAAGAAGCATAAAACAAATCTGCCACTTTCTTTTTCAAACAATTAGAAGAATTAGAACAATTCCAAACAGTTGGATTGTTCTCTTTCCAGTGATTAGAAGGTCCAACTTGTCAGGCCTGTGCTAGGGTGGGGACAAAACCCCTCTGTGGCTGCAGTGACCCATTGACCTCCCTGCTGGGGAAATGCTCTTTACACACTTCAGTCAGTGCTTGTTGAAAATTTGGGGTGCTATCTGGGGTGTTTTGTTAATGCTGGCTGGAAAACTGGCTGGAAGGCTGGCAGTGTTGTGCTAGCCAGCTCTGGGCTCAGTGGGGGAATGCATGGAATCATCCTGGGAAGGACAGCAGAGCTCGCTGCTCTTAGCATGACAGCCAAAGGCTGGTGTCCAGCCCCTTTATTGTCTTGCTGTTCTTCTCTGAACCCCTCTGCAGGATGAAAAAGCAGGAAAAAAGGAGTTCTTCCTACACATCAGAGATGGTGGCAAAGACCTCTGCTACTGCTGTCCTTGTGTGAGGAGACGCAGTACCTGTGGTTCCACACTGGCTGCAAAAAAAGGGTAAATTAGCTGGAAGGTGGGAAAATCTGATTGGAATGGAACAGCTGGAAAGGAAACTGGAAATAGAAGGTTAATGATAATCATGGAGTAGTTAGGATTGGAAGGGACCTCTGGACATCACCTAGTCCTACCTGCAGTTCATCTAGTTGAACCCATAATAAAAATTGTATATTAAACTTTTGGTCAGGCAGTTGGGCAATGGTTGTAGGTACTTTCCTACTGAAATATCCTGTCTCATCTCACTTTGTAGAGCTCCAACAACAAGGAAAAATCCTTAAGAACTTCTAATTTCAGGATTAGAACCATTAATGTCATCAAGTGCTTGTACTGAGACAGTTCTCCTGCCTCCTTTGCCTTTGAAGGGCTGAGGGAACCTTCCGCCCAGGTGCCCCAGGGGAGTGACCAGCCCCACCTCCAATTTCCCAGGCGCCTGCGCTCAAGGCCGTGCCTTTAATTCCCCGTCCCTTTATTACCGACAGCGTTCTCCGCTCGCCGCCGCCCCGGGGCCCTCAGGGGACCGGCGCGCCCCAGTGCGCATGCGCCGCGCTTGGTGGTCACGTGCCCCTCTGCCAGCCAATGGGAAGGAGCGTTGCTGCGCGGTGCCCCGGTTGAGGAAGTGCCGCCGGTGTCCGCGTCCAGCGCTCCTTCGTCCGGTTCCGCCTCCGGGGATGTGCTGAGGGCGCGTCCGCCGCCCCTTCCAGGTGAGCGGAGAAGAGTTTGGGGGCTCTCTGTGGTGGGCAAAAGGGCGGGCGTTGTCATGACGATTGCGCTCGGGACGGGGCCAGATCCGGTGCCGTCGCCATGGCAACCCTGCCCCCACCCCCCTCCCCTCGGTCGCAGCGGGGCCAGGGCCCTCGGGATGTGCTCCTGTCCTTCCCGATAACCGGAGAGTTCCGTGGCATTGTCGTCGCCTGTGTCCTTCTCCATTTCCTCTTCCTTCGCGGCCGAATTTCCCACGGGAACGCCGGGAATATGTCATGTGTGGCTAAACGTAGCTGTTCCCCGCGGGGAGAAAGGAGTTGTTTGGGTTTGTTTGTTGACGGCTGGGCATTTTTACGGAGTGTATGTTGAGGCCACCGGCGTTGCCGCGTCCAGCCAGGAGCTTAAACGTGTCTTGGACAATCTCCTCTTGATTACAGGCATCAGATTATTATCGTATCTCACTGCAAGCTGTCTAAATGTTTAATTATGTTAACTATGTTGAGTTTGAGCTCGGCCTGCTCTGTACCTGTTGGCTTATCCTGGTTTTGTTGTGCTACAGCAGCTCCCAGCCCGTTCTGGGTGATCTTGCTGAGCTCCTGAATCTTGGCCACTCTTCCTTCCCCTCTCGTGTTTTATTCACAGACACACAGAAGCATTAAATAGCTGTACTTACCTCAGAGTCTTTTTAGATGGGTCTTTCTCCGTCTCTGTTTGTTCTGATAATACCCAGTGTCCTTCTTTGCTGCTGAGCAACAAATGTTCTCAGGGACCTCACTGTGAGTGTGGATGTTTCTCCCCCTGGCAGTGGCCAACACAAATTGGAAATGTTTGCATTCCTTCAAGCTGCATTCCTTTTTTAATCTACCGATTTACAGATTTATCTGGCTTTTGGCATTGTGGGATCTTTCTGCAACTGCCAATAACTTTAGATTTTACCATCCTGGAAATCTGTGCCCTATCCTAAAGGATCACCAGCCAGTTTTGTTGCATGTCTGTTCCTCTCTTCTCCCATCTATTTGTTATGAACCTACTGGTTCATTTTTTTCACTGTGATTTCATCCTAGATGATTTTAATCTAATTAATCCCTGTAATTAATTTCTTGTAATCTGCCAGAGACTCTCCTTAGTCCAGGTTAGTATCCTCAGATGTCTTTATGGAGGACACTTGAGGGAGTATTTTGGGAGCACTACTGCATGTTGTGTTTTCAGACAGACCAATTGTTTGTATGAATAAGCTCTCACAAGTGAGGTGAAAAAAAAACCAAACCAAGCAAAAAAAACCAAAACCAAAACCCCCAACTTCTGGCTCTGTCCCAATGTTATAATTAATATGGGAACTCATTTGCAAGATAAGCCTCAGCAGCCTCGCCTCCCTCAGAAGCAGTGACAGGGACTTTTAAAGTAGAAGGTTTTCTCCTGCAGGTTAAAAAGTAGTTCTGTTATTATATCTTATAAGCTGCTCTAATTAGTGTTTCCATACCTGGTGGCAAAGAAAGAAACATTCAGTAGTGGTGCTGAGACAATGTTTTGCTCTTTGAAGTTGCTGCTGTTTCTCTCAGCAGGTTGTTTGATGTGTTTAAGGCCAATTGACTTTTCATGTCTGACTAGTTGGGAAGCAGCTGTCCTGGGAATGCCTCTTAAAACCTGTGGCATTCTGAATTTTCACTTCTTTTCCTAAGCCAGTGTCAATCATGCTGACTTCTGGTATCCAGACTGGACTTGGATGAGATGAAACATTGTGGGAACTGCCAGTGGAATTCAGAAAATGGTCTTTAGTCAAAGAGCCTTTACCAGAGCATGTACATTTGTTTTTGTTAACAAAGTCTGGTATTTCTCTCCCAGTAAGGATGATCTTTATTTGCATATAGGTTTTTGGGGGGTGTTATGAGTACAGGGGTTAGGCCACTATAGTCTATCAGTCAGTGAGTCAATGCTGGGCTCAGAGCCTGTCAGCTGATGGGAGCTGGTGCTGTCACCCCAAAAGTCATTCTCTCATTTCCTGCCTATTTTCCATCTCTCTGGCTTCCGCCCCAGCCACTCCCAGTGTAATTTATGGAGTGAGCAGGTGAAACTGTGGTTGCAAAGGCTGACTCTGGGTGACACCACTCTTGTAAATACCTGAGGAATTACAGGTGCAAGCTCAGAGACTTCCTGGCAGAGCTGATTCAGAAATCCTCGTAGCTCTGCCTTCCTGCTCATCACAGCTGCTGGGCTGGAGACAGCCCTGGGTCATGGACAGGGATTCCCTTCAGTGACGTGTTCAGATGCTTTTAAAGAACCAGTTGAGCTTCAGCTGTTCAGAGTAACAGCAGAAAAAGATCTGCCTTAGCTGAGCAGCTTGTCTACAAACTTGGAAGCCAAGTGCTATCCAAAATCATTCTCAGAGTGGGATCACTCCTCCCTTCCTGCTTTTTTAACCAGTCACAGCATGTCTGGTGGCTTCAATGCAGAGTGTTGCAAAAAGACTTAGAGCTTCATGTCTTGCTCTGTGTCCCCCCACCCACTTTCCTCCCTTCAGAGAGGCAAGAGCAGGAGCTGCTCAGTTTTCCAGCATTAGCTTTTAATGACATTTTTAATTTCTGCTTCTCAGCTTATTACCGTGGCTGTCAGAGCAGATGCCTATGCCAGAATCCATTTTAAATGTTACTAGTTTAAAACAGCAGCATTGGAGTTTTTGTGTTGAACCTTCATGTCTCATGCTTGGAAAACTGCTGAAAAAGGAAAGGAAAACAGCCATTTTGGCTCAAATTTTAAAGTCGGGATCTTGGAGAGGTGTTAAGTTTGGGGTGCTTGTCTGACGACTGAGGAAGGAATGTTCTTTTCAAGCTTTTTCAAAATTATTTTATTTTAAAGCACCTTGTTTGTAGTAACCTCTGGAAAGCTGTGTTGGTATCTCCTGTGAGGGTGTAGGTGGAGGGGTTGGGTTTTGTCAGTGCTGCTTCATAATGAGGACAGTGTGTAGGAAATGGAGGCAGCCTCAAATTCCCTTCTCCAGGGGTTTGTAGGCTGAATTTCTGGCTGCTTTTTCAGTCACTGCACACATTTTCTGTGTGGCTGTTTATTCTAATTCAGAAAGGGCAGCAGGCCTGCAGGTATGGTGGATTGTTTGGGGTTTTTTGTTTGTTTTCTGGAGGAAGAGCTGCCTGTGTATTAAATCTCTGTATTAAATCTCCCCTCCAGTGATGAGCCAGTTGCCAATGTGCCTCTTTTGTGACCCCTGGGTTTGAACTCCTCACAGTGCCACTGTCACAAAGCAGATTTTCCCTTCCTAGTCTTAACAAGAAAAGATTTAACAGCAAAACCCTCTTAGAGGTTCTTGTTTGCCATGCCCTGGAGGAATTGCTGTATCTGGGGCAGCAGGAAGCCATGCCTTGTGCAATGTGCTTTAGAGACACTTCATTTGGAGACCAGCTCCTGTGAAATCCACAGCTCCAGTAATGTTTCCAAAGCTGTAAGGTGGAAGAGCAGCCTGAAAAGCCACCCACATGCAAAACATTAACATTTCTGCTGCTGGAAGTCTGACAAGACCAAGTGTGCAGAAGATCAGGGATACGAGTATAAAAGGATTTTCACTGACAGTAAGTGTTTTTATATTTCTAATAAATAACCACTGCTTGCTACACAGGTAGAACTACATTTTGCCTTCTCACTTCTTAATATCCTTTTGTGGACTGTTTCAAATCCTGATCCTTCATGGCAGGAGGCCAAAGTGCTAATGACAATGATTCTGTGTGTTTGGCTTGGAGGCTTTCAGTGCTGTGGTGTGCACACCTCTATGCAGGCAGAGTGGAAGATTGTGTGGAGCTGGAGACAAGGCACAAATACGGTCTTAGAATGGTGTTTTCAGAATTTCACAGCTGAGGAAAAATAGTCTGAGCCATCTGGGGTGAGCCTTTAGGAAGGAGAGCTGAATGCCAGGGTGGTTTTCCCCTGTTGTGTGTGACAGTGCTACCTTCCTGACTGTCAAGAGTTCAACGTGCTCTGGCCAAGCTCTGGTAGCTGTTCCACATGAGGAGGGTGTAATATCCCATTGACTTGTTTGGTGTGTTTGGTGGGAGTCTGATTGAGCAGGGTGATACAGCAACATGCTGAAATCACAGCAGAAGCACAACACAGTGTGCTGTGTGTATGGTTGAATCAAATCCAGGTGTGCTGCCTGTTCCTGCTCTTTGTGTGCTCACTGTCAGGGTGCTCAGGAAGGAGTACACAGATTGAAGCCTGCTTTGCTTCCTTCAAAATGTACTTTTTTATTTGTCCAGTTTTTATACTTTGGGCTCAGCTGGGTGTATGTTTCCCCCACACTGGTGTGGCTCTCTCAGGAAGATGTGATTCTTTATTAATTGCCTCAGTGCCCCTGACAATTCACCAGTGCAGATGTCTTATCTCAACCCAAGGTTGCTCTCCAGCCTCCCTGGGGTTGAGATGAATTCAGCTTTCTTTAAAACACATTATTCCCCGAGCTCAATGGGTTTTGCCCTCCTCCACTGTGGAATGCTAGTCGAGCACACTGCCCTGGATGGATTTACTGGAGAAGAAAGTCCAGGCACTGACAAACTCCTTTCTTCAGAGTGATGTCCCCGAGAGAATCCCATTAGTGCTTGGGATGTGCTAGAGGGGCAGATGGGACCCACATGGCAGATTAACCTCGTGTGTTCCACATGTGACAGCCTGGGGAGCTGTGCCGGCCCAGGTGGTTGGGGAGGGCAGTTTCCTGCACAGAAAGAAGCTGCTCTTGAAGGAATTTAAATAATGAGGAGCTCCAAGTCTTGAGCTAGTGCACACCCCTGAGTGACCTGGGGACCATGAGGGGCTCTGAGGCTCAGTGCTTTTGATTCTGGTAGAAATGGCAGAAAAACATGGATCAAAAGGTGTCTGGGCTGTTGTAAAGTCACATAATCAGAGTCTGCTTCCACCCATGTTACTGGGTTGGTTTTTTTTTTTTCAGACCAAGGCACAAAATCAGTCATTTTGTCCTGGATTTCTCATTAAGAGTCTCGCTCATTCCAAGCTTCTGCTAATGTAGGGAATTGAGCGCTGGCCGTTTTGGGCAGCACTCCTGTAGGATGTGATGAATGTACAGGGATGGAGGTGAAATGATCACTGTTCAGCTTGTGACCATGAGCTCCAGGCTCTGTTGATTTTCATAACAAGGTGGAAATGAGGGGAGCTGTACCTTCTGGGGTTTGTGTGCTGCCTGTCCCAAATGAACCTGTGTGATTCCTAGAAGGAGCAGGAGTATTAAATGCTATAAACAGAGTATAACAAATGGCCTGTCGAGGTGTGCTTGCATTGCATGTTGGCAGAGCTGCGGGTGTTGGTGCAGGCAGCATGTTTGATGCCCCAGCTTCCAGTTGTGCCTTTAGATCCAAAGCAACTAGTCTGATTCCAGGCAGGGTGAAGAGAGATTTGCTCCTCACTGACATTATGTGGGCCTAAGCAACTTGATCTAAGTTGGGTTCAACCCCAAAGGGTGTTTCCAACCTAAGTTTTTTTATTCTATGACCATACTTCAAGTAATGGTCATAGAATAAAAAGTATTTAAATATCTTAAAAAATTTGGATCTTGTTTCTTGGATAATGTTGCCCTAAGTCCTGGAAGCACCTCTTTGAGAGTCTTAGTAATGAATCCATGATGTTTTCAAATCCATTTGCACTTTCATTGTATTAAATGAAAGGAGCTTGGTGACAGAGGTGTCTGTGTGGAACATTCCCTCCGAGACCAGTAACCTAAAAACACAGTAAGCTGAAAATGAAATGCAGCAGGGAAATCTTTACTGCTTTGTGGAATTAGATTGGTTCAGACTGAATGGTTTAATGTAAATCAAATCCTCAGTACCAGATGGCACAGGGTAGAGAGACTTATAGCTGTGAAAATTCCTGTTCATGTTCTGGAAGATAATAGCAGAGTTCATGGCTGTTTTGGGTACTGTGGTGCTCAGTCACAGCTAAAATCCTGCATTTTGGTAGCTTTAAGATTCTGGGCTTCATTTGATCCTATTTACTTACAAGTGAGAGAGGATACCAAATATTATTAATTTTTATCCCGGAAATCTTGTCTTACTGGGATCTGAGGACTGTCCACACTGGAGTCGCAAACAAAGATTTGGTGGTGACACTGGAGCAGCACCTCTGGTGTGAGGGTGTCGGGCACACGGAAATGCATCTCTGTCCCTGCGTGCACATCTTCCAGGGAGTGTCTGTAAAGTGAAATGGAGCTACTGGGACATGTCCTGCAGTGCTGGGCAGGAGCTGGCAGGACAGGGCCAGCCCCGGTGCTCCCCCTGCCCGGTGGGGTTGTTTGGTGTCACTGCTGTTCCTCTGAAACAGCCCCTTCGTGGTGTGTCCTTAGGAGTTGTCTGCAGGAACTTAATCTTTTCCTTCTGTGGAAGGACAGCAGATAATCCTTAATAATCCAGCAGGAGAGTGCTCAAAGTGAATGCTTTGAATTCCTGAAGGTGAAAATCTTCATCCCAAGTCTGTGAGGATCCACACTGTTTAATGCTGGAGGTGCTGGGACACCGAGCTGGCTGTAGGTGCCTGTAGGGACGATGCTGCCTGAATTATGGGATTGATTTATAAACACCCACAGCCTGCCAGGGCTTTTCTTTATTCTTCCCTGCAGCTCTGCTGCTTCCTGTCCAGGATGAATTGATTTCAATTAGCTTGTAAGTAAAGTAAAAGGTATTGATGAACTTCGATCCAGCTTTATTTCTGCAAGTGAAGAAGATTCCTTTACCTTGGTTTTTGTGTTGTCGCTAAATTTAAAGCTAATATATCCGTTACTGGGAGCTGTAATTGTAAACAATCCTAGTTCATTTGACTTTAGTCTTATATTACCTGGATTTTATTCTGCCAGGAAATTCAGTGATATTTGTTGCTAGATGATAACATTTTTATTTGGGAATTTTATGAGTTTATCTGCTTGGAAGCTAAAGTCAAAATAAAAATTATTGAAAGCAGCATCTTGTTCACTGGTGAAATCCAGTGATTTTTTTTTTTTTCTTTTTTGCAGGATGCACGAGGCAGAAACCTTGTTAAAACATGTCTAACAGTGCTAAACAAGGGAAATCTCAACTTGTAGAACCACTTGGCCAGGTTTTTGTAGGTATGGAAGTGCTCAAGGGATTTTCAAACACGTTTAAGCAGCTGCCTGCCAAAGCATCAGACTTTAATCCTGCATTTGAACACCCTGCTGGATTAAGAGTGCTGATTCTGTGTGGCTGCCTGTTTCTCTAGAAATGTGATATTATGTAGATTTTATTATGATTTTTAAAAAATACAAGAGCTCTAAGAGGGAATGAAAACTTCCTGCTCTTGATAAAAGCTTGAGCTGAGGTTTTTTAGCTGTGAAGCATCTGGTTCATGTAAATAAACTGTTCCTCCACTTGGCTCTAAAAAAGAACTGCTCTTTCTCGATGGGACCTGGAAGTGCTGGTGGTGGAAATGTCAGTGCCTGTACTTGGCTCCATCGAGCTGAGTGAGCAGGGGCAATTCCTGGAGGCCCAGCCATGGCTCGGGCCAATGCTGGAGCCAAAGGCTGCTGCCTTTTAGAGAGAACTGTGGAATGCTGTTCCTTAGCTCATGACAGCTAGAGCTTATTGATGCCCAAGATTTATGGCATTATTTTTAAATAGTAAGTTCAGGCCTCACAATGTAATTTAAATTAAAATTATATGTCAAGTTGGCTTATTTAGTAATGCATTTAGTATTTCTTTACATCCAGCTTCCATTACTGCTAAATATTTGTCATAAGAATTTGACCGATTCCTCTGAGCCACCCAATACACTTGAGGTCAAAATATTTTGCTAGATTTGTTTCAATAGAGCAAGGCATAAAAGTAGTAAAAATGCTTAAAACCTTTATGCTTTCCTGTATTTTTGAAATGAATTTGTTATGCATTAATATCTGCAGATTTGAGGTAAGAAAGGGAATTAAATGCTCAACTTCTAGTTCTACTTGCTCCTAACTGCAGTATTTTGTAAAAGGGTGTCCTCAGAGCTTTTTCAAATGTTTATTTGCACTATCTCTTCATAAGCATGAAATGTTAAATAAAATATGAAATGTTGGCTCATTTTCTAATCCTCCTGAGCAAGTGCTTCCTGTTTTGTCAGAAGGGTGAGATCACTGTGCCCCCTGAGAGGGGAGACAATGGGTGGTGTTGGCCATGTCACCTCCCAGACCATGGCCATCATGGGAACCAAAGGCTGACACCTGAGAAAAAGATATTAAAGGAAATGAGATAACTTCACTTTGGCTTTTCCAAAGTGGCTGTGGACACCCTTGAGTTAACCACGTGTCCCTGGAGCCTGCGTTTGGCTTCACAGTAGCCACCATTTGGTGTCAAAGGTCAGAATTTGTGTTGTCAGTGTTGCTACCTCTAAGTCCCTTAAATCCCTTTTTAACTTCCATCGAGTCCCAGGGTTGTGTTTTACACTGATACAGGGGGTAGGGGGTTTGTGTTTGTTTTTTTAATTTTGTGCTTTCAAACGTGTATTTTGTCCTCTTAAATTGACTCTAAAACTGATGCTCAGGTCACTGTGTTGCCTGAGACTTGAGTTCAGGACTTTGTCTGTGGTAAGGACAGCATTGCCACAGGCTGTGCCCAGGGCCAGGACCTGCTCTTGGGTGTTTTTCTAGGTATCCCTGAAGACCCAGAGGCTGTCACCTGGGTATGAAGGGAATCGATTTGCCTGGAATTTCTTCTCTCTTGGTCATAGCAGCCACTTAGCACAGCTCTTCCAGTGGCAGCGACACCTGGCCAGGGAGGAAGGGGCACAGGTTGGCTCTCCTAAACCCCTGTGGCAGGACATGGTGCCAGACAAGTGTCCCAGATGTCCTTTAAATGCCCTGGAGTGTCTGGATTGGGTCTTGTAATGGATGGAGCGAGTCCCTGCAAACACAACCAGCCCTGGGTGTCTGAATTTGAGGGGAGGGGGGATGATCCTGTTCAACAAAACAGTCATGGATTACTTTTTTGAGGCTGGCTTCAGCTACAGGATAATGTGTAATGCTTGTCCAGCTCTTTGAGAATATGGTGTTAAATACACACGGACTAATCCTCATAGGAATGTGCCCTGTGCTGCCTCTGCCTCTCTCGCAGTGGCTGCCCTGCCTTTTCTACTCATTAGCAAAACCATGGCTCTGGCATGGTGGTTTCATTTCTCTCTGATTTATTAATGCTGAGAAGGGGTGTTGCCTTACAGGAGCATTGAAACTTTGCAAGAAAAACGATCCTGTGGCGTATCACAGCTCTGAAATGGCTCAGCAAAGGGTTCAGCAAGGGTGGGGGGTGAGACTGGGGCCCACATCATCCAGCACCCAGTGGTGTGGATCAGATGAGCCACAGCCAGCAAATTGCCCTTCCTTGCCCAGTTGCCCTTCCTTCTTCAGGGTCCCATGGGGTGAAGCTGAGGCTTCTTAAAAGGTCACCAGAGGCTGGGGGGGGGGAGCGTGTGCACCACTGTGACAGGGTGCAGGTTCCAAGTCTGGCCTCTGAGGACTTGAGCCAATTCTGGCAGTGTAAAATAAGTTTTAAAGGCAGCAAGCAGTGCAGGTTTTGTAGGTAGTTGTTTTGAAACTGGCACCTGGACTGACTGTGAGTGCTGTGGGCTGCTCAGTAAACATGCAGCCACAGTCCTAGCACAGGCTGTAAAATAGCTGTGATGCTTTTAAAGCAATTATTTGGAAAGGAAAAAGTGATCCATTTCAGTACAGAGTGACTGTAACTGGCAAAATAGAATCATAGAATATGCTGAAGGAAGGGACCCATCAGGATCATTGAATCCAACTCCTGGCCCTGCACAGGACACCCTGGGAATCCCACCATGTGCCTGAGCGTTTGTCCAAGTATGTTTAATAACTTAATAATTTACAAGTAATTGCTAAGTTGTAAGTTTGGCAACTTAAAATTGCCCAAACTGGCAATTCTAACTTTGCCAGTTACAATTTTTGTATTGAAGCCACTCAAATGGCATATGCAGTCCAATGGGGAGTGTGTTTAAATCTGTTCCTCCTCGAGCTCTGAGCTTTAAATCAAGAACACTGGAGAGCTGAGAATTCCTTTTCACAGGAGGGCATCGACAAACACCACTCTGTGCAACTTTTCCCTTATAACTTGGCACTTTGAAACCAAGACCTGAGACTCTTCAAATTGGGAAAAGAAAGTACAAATTTTAAGTAATTTGGGGTTTTTTAATGGTGGTGGCTTTGGTTTTTTTAATTTGCATCCTGGTCTGGTTCTTTTACCTGGGAGGGTTAGAGTGAGAGAGATGAAGGAACTGACTCCTCCTGTCTCCACTCACCTTGTCTGTCTCACATGGGAACAGAGAGAGTCCTAAAACATGTTCTCCAGTCATCCATCAGTGCTACAAATGCTTTTACAACCACTTTAGCTATCACTTGCTTCTTTCCCTCTGGTACTTGTTAAAAAAGGCTGAAGACATTGCAGCAAGTGTTCTGTTTGTACTTAGCAGATCATGGCAGTGCTATGGAGAAAAGGTGTCCTGGGATTTCTGTATCTGAGTGCTCTGTACTGGCCTGGGAGGAGCTGTGGCACACAGGAATGAAGGGAAGTGAAACTAGATCTCATTTCACCAGCACAGGTTAAACAAAATGAACATTTTAAAGAGTTGGAATCCTCTGCATATGTACTCACTGGAGATGGCAGGATTGTGCAACAGGACTTTCTAAACGTTCCTCTAGCAGTGCTTCCTTTTTTAGCTGTTTGTTCAGTTTTGTTTTAACAAAATGTTGGTCCTGCATGGACCTTTGAAGAGCCCCATGCAACATAAGGTACACTTGGCACATAGTTGGCTCATTTAATGCTCTTTTTGGAAGGCCTGGTGGCCACGTGCTCCTCGCACACAGAGTCACCAGACTGTGCTGCCAGGGCTCGGGATGTGCATGGATATGGGGCTGGAAGGCTGGGTCAGGCTGAGCTGTGAGCTGGGCTTACCCCATGGCCAACACAGCTTTGAGTTCCTTCTTGGGTTAACGCTGCCATGTTTCGCTTTGTCTCTCCTGAAAACTCATTTTTCTGGGAAAAGCAGCTTTATCCATGCCAAGCTCCTCCTGGTGCTGTTGGATCAGACCCTGCATTCCATCATTGCTCACATGCTTCCTTCCCTTGCAGGCGTGAATGACAGAGGAGGTGCCCCCCACTGCACTGACGGATGTGAACCTGCGCCTGCTCTGCCACGATGACATAGACACAGTGAAACAGCTCTGTGGAGACTGGTTCCCAATAGAGTACGTGACTGGTTTGGGGTGGCACGTGGGGGCCTCGGAGCAAATGGGGTGAACCTGCACTGGTCCAGTTCTGTGCAGCCTCAGGGCTGTTAGCAGGACAGCAGCAGGTTAGGAATGTCCTCTGCACTGTGGTGGTGTTACTGTTAAAGGTCCTTTGCTGCCTGTCCTGCAGCGTACTGGAGTCATCAGAAACTTCCTGTATGAGAATTTTGGCAGGAAAATGAGCTTTGTAATTAAAGGGATGGATCAGCTTCTTGAGAGCAACTGAATGAGATGGGGAAAGGAGGACACCTCCAGGAAAAAGGACAGCCTCCCTGTGCTTGTGAAAGGAAGTTGTGTCCTGGAGCATGGTGCTGGGAAAGCACCCTCAGAGCGAACCAAACTGGCACAGAGCTGTTCCTGAGGGGCTGCTCTGAATGTCCCGGGGGATCTGAGCAGTAACTTCCCTTGGATCACTGTTGCTCCTGTAGTCTGCCTTAAAGCTGATGTCAGCCTGTCCCAGGTCAGCTCCCCAGACCCACATTTGACAGGCACAGGAATGAGGGGCTTTTCTGGGGTACACTGACAGATTTCTGGCATAAAGCATCCAGGGAAACCACAGCTGTAGATTTCATGGATTTTTAACTTTAGCTTCATAGAGAAGGTTTATAGAGGATTCTAGCAGATTATAATTAAGATTGAATAAAAGGTAACAAATCAGCAAAAGCATTCATAATATTTTGAGTTAGTGGATTTCTTTTAAATGCAAGACATGCTGAACTCTCATTTGGAAATAAATGAACATACAGTAGTTTCCCTTTAGCTGCAGAAGGAGGAGGAGAACTGGAGGCTGGTGGTGTGATTTTTTTTTTTTCTTACCAATATGCAGTATTTTTTTACGTGTGTATGAAATTAATGAGATCCTTAGGCTCTTAGATGAGGGCAGATGTATCTTGCATTTAAAAATAACTTGCTAAAGATGGCTGTGAAAGCTCTGGGCAAAGACTGTAAAATGAAAATGGGATTCTCTTAGGAAGGCAGGAGGCCATTACATAATGAAAGAACCCATGGTACCAAATGGGATGCAACTGCTGTTCCCAGTTGAGGAGCATCTCATGCCTGCTCCCAGGGGCTTTGCATCCCCAGACATTGCTGTTTCTGGTTCCTTCCCAGATACCCTGACTCATGGTACCGAGATATCACTTCCAACAAGAAGTTCTTTTCCCTCGCAGCCACCTACAGAGGCTCCATTGTGGGGATGATAGTGGCAGAGATCAAGAGCAGGACAAAGGTGCACAAAGAGGTATGTGACTACCCTGGGCTTGAGTGGGACACAATCCACCCCCTGCCGATGGGACCTGTTTGGGGTGGGGTTTTTCCCTCCCCTATTCAGGGTTAATGTAAGGAATGAAGCACATGCTGATTTCCAGCCAATGGAGCAGGGGTGGGGGGCTGTGTGGTACCACAGAGGCTCTTCCTGCTGGGACATGGCCCCCGTGGGAGGCTGAGGGATCAGACCCTGTAAGCTAATCCCAAAATGACTGTGCAGTAGGCATTTCAGTGTTGCCTGGCCATGGCTGGTGTAGCTGTGGGAGCACAGACCTCTTCCTTTCTTACTTAAGAGCTTTCTTAGCTGTATTCCAGTGACCTCCTACAGAGACTCCTCCCTTTGCACAGTCCCTGTCCTGAGCCCTGAGGGCAGGTAACCTGTCTGCAGAGAGCTTGGACTTCAGAGATGGCAGAGCTTGGAGGCCAAGAGAGACAATCCAGTGTGGCAGAGAGGGAAAGAAGAGATAGTCAGTGAAGACAGTGTGGAAGAAGAGCACTAAACACAGGCAGTGCAGAGAGTGCCTTGTTCTCTACAGCTGACACAGCTCAGGTGCAGCTTGCAGGACTTGCTGGGTTGATCTAGACACTGCTGGGTGACTCCAGAACTGGCACTTTGAATCCTTCTGGTAAAGAAAGCAAGTGTGTTCTGTCCCTAAAGCTACAAATAATGTACATAGTTAGGAAATGCCATGGTCCATGTTCTGCCTCTGGGAGGAGGACGTGAAAATAGGAATAGCTCCATGCTTGGATATTTTAACTTCCATTCCAAAACCTTCAGCTGAGACTGTTCAGTGAAGTTTCTTGCTTTGGCCTTGTTTTTAGGTGTTCCAGTACAGGGTTCTTGATTTCTCCTGTGCCTTCCCAGGTACCCTACTAAATAACCTGTCCTATCTCTACTCAGGATGGAGATATCCTAGCTTCAAATTTTCCTGTGGACACTCAAGTTGCTTACATCCTAAGTCTTGGAGTGGTGAAGGAGTTCAGAAAACATGGAATAGGTAAGATGCTGCTAAGTGCCAGCTGTTGCTGTTGTTTGCCAGGTGTGGCCAGTGGGTGTGACTGAAGGAGCTCCAGGATCTTCCTGCAGTATCCCTATGGGAAAAGCTCACCCGTGGCTGGTACCAGCAGGTGGGAAGGTGATGCACCCACATCCCATTCCTGGTGATAGTGTAGGTGCACTGGGAGGTTTTTACTGGTATGGACACAACACAATATGCAGATATTTCCAAAGAGCACAGGCCTTTGTCGATCTTGTTCCCAAGGGCCAGCTGAGCACACCAAAAATTCACACTACTCTGCTGAGACTGTCTGCAAGTGTAAGAACTTCACCCAGGAGCAGGGTTTGAGATTATTTTCTTTCAGTGTATCAGCAGTCTGATCCCTGAGGCAGAAAACAGAGCTGCTTTTAACCTCTCAGCTTCAACAGATAGAACAAACTGTGAGAAACCACAAAGGGGACTGGAACAGTGTGAGTTGTGCCTGATTAGATCTGAAATGTACCAATCAGCTCTGAGTGTCTGCTGCCACATGCAGCATTCCTGCAGCCATTTGAAATCCTGGAGTCAGAAAGGCTTTCTCTCTGTTTAGAGCAGTTGTGTTCTGTCTCCAAGGGCTGCCCTTCTGGTGCCATTTCAGGCAGGATGTGGATCTTTGATCTGCAGAAGGGAACAGGCCAGATTTGGCAGTGTGACCCAGGGGTGCACATCTGGAGTCTTCAGTGGATATGGGTGTAACTCAGCACCTCTAAGTCCTCCCTTCTCTCCTAGGAGTGTTTGGAGAGGTATAAACTCACAGGATACATAAAGAAATAAGCACAGAGTCCTTGGTGAGAGCAGTGTTTAAGCCTTCTATTAAAATGCCACTGGAGAGAATTTTCTCTACAAAGAAGAAAGTGATGGCACAGAATTACGTTCACAGAGGGTGGTAAAGAGGTCTTCCTTCACAATTATGGTGGTTTTCAGTCTCCTCTTAATTTCCAAACCCTATTTTTTTTTCCTAGTTCCATCTTGCTGGAATTTTCTCCTTTCAGAGTCAGTATTTCCTGTATCCAGTCCATCTGCACATTGTATTGCTGTGCTCTCTCAAAAACTTTGAGCTTGCACCTGTAGCAACATAACCTAAAAAAAAGTGCTGCTGCTTTTTCTGAGACCTTTTTCTTGAGGTTTTTCTACTGGTGTTTGAAGCTGGAGCCTTTCACGCAGGAGGCTCTTCACTCCAGCCATGCTTCTGAGCATCAAAGCACTGATTTTCCTCTGATTTTTGTAAAAGGTTTGGTTTCTAGTTCTCTGCTATTCTTAAACCACAGCCCAGCTGGATTTCTGTGAGGTAGAAGACTGGAATATCTCATAACAAAATTGAACTGCTCTATTGTCGATGTCTCTGGTTTTTGGGGCTTGGCTGATACAGATTCTCATTATCAAGTGACCATGAAGTCAGTGCTGTTGACTTCTGCTCTGAAATCCTGTGGGTCCTGTAGGGAGTCCTGCAGGCCCTGGGATTGTGAAACAGCAGCAGCCATCTCCCCTGTGTGTTAGTCAGGCTGATTCTTTGGCCTGGTGTTACCACACCTGCTGGAAGAAGTTCCCATGCAGGTTCTGCTGGGTCCTTCATGCCATACTGAGGTGTGGATGAAGCCCCAGGTCTTGTCTCTTGGGGCTGGAGTATCCTCTGTACCCTTCTCTGTTTTTTCCTGCTGGCTGCAGCAAATCCAGGTTGGATGAGATTGTGTCTCTACTCTTCTCCTTAGAAGGCATCCTAAAGTCCCACCAGTTCTTAGATTTTGATTGAAGTTCAGCAGACCTGCTTGTGAAGTCCTGTTTTGACACTCTGCTGTTTAAAATGGCTTTAAAATAAGTAAATGTATGGGGTGGAACTGATACAATTGAAAATGAGTCACTGACCTTCCCCAAAGCCAGGAGCTGCTCTGCTGGGGATGGGCAGTATTGTCAAAGTTCTGGCTCATTCTTGTGGTTATTGAGTCAGAGGTTTGTGTCTTCAAAATCTCTGGGTTTTGAAGCTGTGCTCACAGGTGAGACCATGTATTAAAACCATGTAGATGGTCCTGTGAGAACTGGGTGGGATTTGGGGTCTCCAAGTATGTGCAGCAATCCCTGCTTAGACACTGGTGAAGGAGGACTCAGCTGGGCCCCACAGACCCTCACACTGAGGGTCCCTGGGGCTGCTCACTGTGATCCTGCTGCTTTCCCTTCAACAGGTTCTCTCTTGCTTGAGAGTCTGAAAGATCACATCTCCACCACTGCCCAGGACCACTGCAAAGCCATCTACCTGCACGTGCTCACCACCAACAACACAGCAATAAACTTCTATGAAAACAGAGACTTTAAACAGCACCACTATCTCCCCTATTACTATTCCATCCGAGGTGTCCTCAAAGATGGCTTCACCTATGTCCTGTACATCAATGGTGGGCACCCACCCTGGACAATCTTATATCCTTTCCCTGCAGGCTGCTGAGCAGAGGCCAAACCCTGTTTTGGGTTAACAACAGCAAAGTGTGGGTAGATGTGGGGACTGAAACCTGCTTAGAAGTGAGTTTAATCTGAAGCTGGAAGGTAGGTGATGTTAGAGGGATTTGACAGTGATCCATGTGTCCCCAGGTCCCTGGACTCCTCTGGGAATGCTTCAGGGAGCCAGTGTAGGATAGCTGGAGCAAGTTGGATGCCAGTGAGAGCGAGTGCTGGTGTTAGGCCAAAGTGCTGGGTGTGCTTTGGCTTGTAGGGTGCAGGATTTTGCCACAAACAGGGCAGAGAAACTCTTGGTCTTGCTTCCTGTGACCTATGATCCCCTGTGAGCTTGGCCTGGCCCTCAGCCGGCTGCTCCCACACTGACTTAAGGAAATTATTTCAGGTCAACGGATCATGCAGAAAAAACTTAATCTTTCCTGGGTGTAGCTGGTCAGTACCAACCTCCCCAGGCAGGTGGATGGATTGCTGTCCTCACAGGATCTTCTGTGGAATGCAAAGGGAACTGGCAGCTGCTTAGAGGAGGTATTTCCCACACAAGCTGGAGCTGCCATTCCCAGATTGCCATCCTTTACAGGGCAGAGCAGACCCACTTTTGATAGAGAAGTGGAGGCAAATGATTGCAAGGAGCAGATGTGACTGAGCTGAGCAGCTTCCACTGTGCCAGGAGTCCCAGCAGGCAGGGCAGGTCCAGGAGTGATTGAGGTTCTTTGCTAAGTTACAGTATTAGTGTTGCTGTCCTTAACTGGTGACCACTGACTACCTGCAGCACATTGGCTCCACACTAGCCAGCCTGAGCCCGTGCTCCATTCCCCAGAGGATATACAGACAAGCCCAGAGCCTCCTCTGCAGCCTCCTGCCCTGGTCTGGCATTTCTGCCAAGAGTGGCATTGAGTACAGCCGGACGATGTGACTGCGCGAGGGTGTGCAGGAAGCACAGGTGGGTACTGGGGACAGCTCCCTGCCCTGCCCCATGGCCACCCTTCTGTGACAGAGATCCTGGAGGGAGCTCATCCTGCTGCTGTGGAGGTGTCTGGGCATGGCTGTGCTCCAGCTCCAGCCAGCAGCTGAACTCCTGCTGGTTTCATCTGAAGGGAAATCAAACTCTGACCTTGTTCACTTGAGGCCAGAGCCCAACAGCTCTGCTGTCCCTCTCCTTTTCCGAGCTGCTGGAGCAGCATGTAAGACCCACAGTGCCTGAGCCCTCAGAGTCCCAGCAGAGTAACTGGAAGCCCCGTTTGTTGCCAGTGCCATTGCACGTGTCTGACATTTCCAGGGCAGTAGCTCCCCAGCACACCTTCCCTAAGTGTTTCCCTAAAACATCTGCCCTCTTTTCTTTCCATAGGATTGTTCCTCCTTCCATGTGACACCCAGGTCTGCACTGGTTCCAGTGATGACAGCTCTTGGCCGGTGACTCAGCCCCCGGATGGGACTCCCTGTTTCATAGGGATTTACCTTTGGTAGAACTTCACCCTGGGGCTGCAGCCCTGGCTCCCCACATAGGCTGGGTGGGCCTGGCTGTGCCACAGCCACGGGCCCTTGGTGTCACCACTCCGTGTGCATGTTGCACTGTCCCCGCCACTTCCCTCGCCTCCGGTTTGCTCGTCCCCATCCATACCCAGGATGTTGAGGGGTTCAGCTGCTGCTCCCACTCCATCCACAGCTGCTGAGAGCAGCTGAGGGAGGTTCACGGCTCTGCACTGAGGAACCACTTAAATGAGCTGGGAGAGCCCTGGCTGGCAGGGCACAGTCTGCCCTTGTTGGCTGGGGAAGGGGGGAGCTGGGTGAGGGGAAAGGGGGGAATGGGAATCATGTTTAGCTCCTGCCATAGCAGCTGCTGGTGCGTCCTGTGGGTAACTTCCAGGGAGAGCAACTGCCTCGCATGAGAAACTACCCAGCCTCACCAGCCCTCTGGAATGATGTAAAAAGCATATAATTCAGGATGCATAAAGTAGAAGGCAGGGAATGAAATTGCTATTTCATAGTGAAATATATATGTATTATACTGTATAGATCTTTCTGCCTTTGTCCAAGTTGGATTGTAGCAGGGGAGGGGAGCTAGGAGTGTAGTCTGGTCCAGAGCCCTTCTCCCCTTCCTTGGCATGAGGCTGAGCCTTGCAGGACCTTGAGGGATGGGATATGGTCCTCCTGCGGCTCAAAGACAAGCTAAAGAGGTGTTTATGAGGAGTCAAACAGGGCACTGATGGAAAGCCCAGCCTTTGAATCTTTCAAGCCCCAAAATGGCAGGGCTGCCCTCGCAGTGAGGGCATCTCTTCCATCCGATATGACGTCTCTGGCTCCCCTCTACTTCAGCCGTGCCAGTGGCACTGGGCAGGCAGCTCCTCCCCCAGCCCCAGTGCTTCTCCAGGGCCCCTGCCACCCTTCCAGCCTCAGTTGTTACGTTTTAGTTTGGGGTATTTTTGCTTATCCACTTTTTACTTAACTCATCTGTTGGTAGAGAGTTTCTTTAGCAGCCCAAGCCCGTGGTTCTTCTCAGCACTTGCTTTCTCTGGACCAGAATGAAGCTCTTCTGTCCTGATTGCCTGGGACTGAGGTGTGTGTGTGTCCCCAGTTTCTCTCTGGCCCCTTATACAACCCAGTTCCACTACTGGAGCACATCCCAAGGGAGCTGTGACTGGTCTGTGTGCCCTCCTACCACCCTGCCCTGAGGTGTCATCCCCATCCCCACCACAGCCCATTATTTATTGAAGAACCTCTCGATGAACGTCTTCGATTAAACCAAACCTTTTTTGAGTTGTCTGTCCCTGCAGAGAACCTGCCTCTGATCAGCTGCTCGTGCTCCAGCCCTGGCCTTGTGCTCTGCCCCACTGTGGGGTGACCACAGACCCCTTTCTACAGGGCTGGGGTGGATCCTGGGGGAGCTGCTGCTGCTCCAAGGGATGAGCTTGGAGCAGGCAGCGAGGGGACAGAGAAGAGGAAGCAGCTCCTCCAGGGCTGAGCCCATCCTTCCAACAGGACTGCAGGAAGGGTGGATTTTCCTAAGGCTCAGCTGAAATGGAGTGGGGGCCTTGTGCAGCTGCAGCACTGGGCTCCTCACTGGCTGCCCCCATTTCGGCCAGGACCAAGGCCCCTCTGGCACAGCCAGGGCCTGGGAGGTGCTCCTGCACCTGGGGCAAGCTGCTCCCAGCCCCTGCCTGGAGCCCTGGGGAACACAAGCCATTCTGGAGCAGCCAAAAATCTCAAGGGCTGTAGTGGTGCAGCACCTGAGCCAGCCTACAACTCTCCTGCCACCAACAGCTCCAGCCCTTCACCTCTGGCCTCTGTGCTCCCCACCCAGCTCTGGGCCACTGCAGGCTCTGCACTAGCCCTCAAGAACGATCTCAAGAGTTAAACTTTCAGCAAAGCCATTTATTCCACTTTCCTGCTCCCACAGATCTCCAGGTAGGGACCCACAATGAGCATCCCCAGTGCCCCAGAGGGAATTCATGGCATGGCTGCCCCATTGTGCCAGCCCGACCAGTAACATGGGCAGAGATGCTTGACCAGAAGCCCCAGGCCTCAGCTGTGCCCAGTGCCAACACAGCCACGTCCAAGTCGAGGCCTTTAAAAATTTAGATGTTTTGTTCCTTACAGATGAAAGGGGAACCTGACAGCAGCAGTGTGTCCCTGAAATCAAAGCATAACTCTAAGGCTCTGGCACCCTCGCATAAGCACATGAACTCTCTGCAGGGGCTGTGCAGGTTGATCTGGGAAGCTCGCTTAAGAGTTTAATGGCCATAAAAATAAAATCGCTTTTCCCTGCTTTAGACAAACCCAACCCCTCCCGGCTGAGCAATGGGATCGCGTGGGCAGCCACTGCAGCCAGCCACGGGTCGGAAAGTTAGAAGTCTCTCAGCTCACCCACTTTTAATTGAGTGCCAACACGGTGGCATCACTCCATGGCCTCAGTCAGCGGCTGTTCCGCCACAGCATCAGCGCCCAGCCCCACTGGCTGCTCCAGCGCCTCGGCCCCCACCAGCTGCTCTGCCAGGGCCTGACCCTCCAGCCCCACGAGCTGCTGCTCGGCCCCTGCCTGTGCTGCGCCCGGGTGCTCTGCCCTCTCTGCCAGCTCGTTGCCCGCTTTAGCCAGCTCGTTGCCTGCCTTGTGGACATGCAGGTGTCCTGCTGCCCCTCCAGCCTGGTCGATGGCTGCCTTCTTCGGCCTCTGCGTGGCAGCCACCGCCTCAGCCAGCTTCTCCTCCGGCACCATATTCAGGATCTTCAGGGCAAACAGGAGCTGGAACTTGGCGGTTCCTACGAAGGAGTTGGCCAGGAAGTTGGGCAGCCCGCCCATGCGATCCTTCTGCGTGTAGAGTGGGACACGGACCATGCCCATAACCTGCAACAGCACAGGCACAGCTCAGCAGGGGCCACAGCAGCACCAGCCCCCCCACCCTGCACCCCCTTCTGCCCCACACCCTCACCCAGTGCCCGCCAGCCCTCAGCCCAGGCTTGCCCTTCCCCTGTGCCACATCTTGCCCCTCCCTCCCACACCAGCCCCTGCCCTTACCTGCCCTCAGCCCCCCTGAGCCCCTTCACTGCCCCTTTCCAAACACCACCAAAGCCCCTGCTCTCCCTGCCCATCCCCTCAGCCCAGCCCTGGCTCTGCTCCCCCTTCTGCCCCTTAGGGGGGGATCCCGCTGCCCCAGGCCACTATGGAGAGTCCCACTTTCCCCTCCAGCCCTGCCCTGCGTGGGGACACCACGACTGACCCACGAGTCCCCCTCAACCAGGCCATAACCCAGAGCCCACTGCCTCTGCTCACACGGCTGCCGACGCCCACCGAGCGCCCCGTGGGCGCGCGGAGGGGCCCTGGCTCTCACGCTCTGCCCCGGCCATCAGCCGCACTTGGCTGCCCGGGAGCAGGAAGGTCCCTCCCTCACGGGAGGAACGCGGGTCACAGCGACATCACCACACCGAGGTCACGGTCCAGTTCGGGGCACTCAGCCCAGGGCAGGGGGAGATCTCCCCCCAGCTGCAAACGGCCCTCACCACATCCTGAGGCCGAGCGGTAACACGGGGCTCGTCCCTGCGTGGGTGGACACCGGGAAAGGCTGGAGCCTGAGCTCGCTATGCTCTGGAGCCTGCGGAACGACCCCGGCCACAGTTCCTAACGCCGATGCCATGGGCGGTGCGGGCACCTGCCGCCGGCAGCTCTACCTGCGGTGCATTCCCCGGCCGGGCTGGCCAGGGCAGCCCGGCAGACCCAGGAGGGAAGCGGCGCCTTCCCTGGGCTAACTGAGAGCTCGCACACCCCTCCCGGGTGTCCCACCTCCATCCCGTGGTCTCGGGAATGCACCGCGCTGATCTCGATGGTGTGCAGCTCCTCCAGGGTGAGCTGCCTGGCGTAGAAGTGTGCCACCACGCGATGTGGCCCCTCTGTCAGGTGCGAGCACAGATAGTCAGCTTCCGTCAGGCGCACACAGCCTAAACCCAAGCCCAGCACCCGATTCAGACCGTCCTCCAGGGACCAGTAACGGCGATCCACGAACCCCCCGGGAAAGCCCAGCAGTCCGTCAAATCGCATCTGCATCTGCAATAGAGGCGCAGGGTGTTAATGGGGCACGGCGCGGCCCCCGGCGGGGGGCGAGGGGGCGTCACGGAGGCCTCCGGAGGAGCCGGAGGAGCGCGGGAGGCGTCGCGGCCCTACCAGCTCCGGCGCATCCAGGACCATTCACCGACAGCGGCCCGGCCGCCGGGGCTCTCCGACCCGGCCGCAAAAACCCGCGGGCCCGGGGGCTCCCCCCCGGGCTCGGGCCCAGCCTGATACTACCACCCTGCACGGGAACTACCGCGGAGCCACCGCCCCTCAGCCCGCCGCCCCCGGAGCCCGCGGCCCGACCCAGCCCAGTCCGCCCCGACCCAGCCCGAGGGCCCGCCCGCCCCCGCCCTGGTCCCAGCCACGGCCCTGCGCGGCCTCGCCCGCCCCTCACCAGCACGGCGTAGCGCAGCGGGATGCGGCCGAACAGCATGCCCGGGTTGGGCGCGTACAGCATGGCGTGGCACGAGTGGCTCCAGCCCGGGCCGAGCCGCATCGCCTCGTACCGCGTCAGCGGCTTCAGCTCGGGCACGCCGGGCACGCCGAGCGTCGGCAGAGGCGGCAGCGTGCCCATGGCGGGCAGCGGGCCCATGGCCGCCATCGTCCCCACGGCCGCCATCGCCTCGCGCCACCGCCGCCCTCTCCGCGCACGCGCCGCGCCCACGGCGCCTCGGGGGCGGGACCGCCGCCCGCCCCAGCCAATGGGAGCGCGCCGCGCGCCGCAGGGCCAATGGGCTCTCGGCGGAGCCCGCCAATCCCCGCGCGCGCCACAGGCGGGGCAGCCGGCGGGCGGTCAATGAGGGGCGGGAACGGCTGCGCGCGCCGCTCGCCTTATTAGGGCAGCGGCGCGCGCGAGGGCCGGCGGCGCGTGCGGCCAATCACAGCGAAGCGCGGGGGGAAGGAGGGGCGCCGAAGAGCACGCCGGGAAGGAGGCGGGGGCGGGAACGCGCGAGCCCGCCTCCCGTGCATTAGCCCCGCCCCTTCACGGCACGCTCCGCCCCGCTCGCTTGGCCCCGCCTCCCACACTTAGCCCCGCCCCCAACCCTGGTACGGGCCCTTAGCCCAAGGCCCCC